>JACEGR010003981.1:0-94913 GCA_014170235.1 Listronotus bonariensis | reverse complement strand
GACTTGGAAAGCAAACGCAGAGCGATGCAGTTATCTCTTTCACAGGATCTCAATTTGATATTGGATTGGGGCACCAAAAATCTCGTTCAATTTAATGCATCCAAAACACAATCGTGTTCCTTGTCGCGAAAAAATCATCAAACACTCATCCTTTGCTTATGAGTGGCCAGGTTTTGCAGAGCGGGGACACATTTAACCTTGTGGGCATCACATTTGAGAATAACCTTAACTGGCATAGGCACATTGTATCTGTAGCCACCGCGGCTTCAAAAAGCTTGGATTTCTTTTCCGAGCCAAAAATATTTTTCTCCTTCCAATTTATACACTTTGTATGTGTCTCAAATTCGACCCTCTCTGGAATATTGTTCTCATGTCTGGGGAATGGCATCCCCTACAACCCTCAGCATTCTTGATGCCATTCAAAGAAGGGCTGTTCGTCTTATTAATGATCCTTTACTTACTCAAAGACTTCCTTCTCTTGCTCATCGTCGAGCTGTGGGAGATCTATCGCTCTTCTATAGATACTTTTACGGCTTCTGCTCCGACGAATTGTCCAGTATAGTCCCTCCTCTTGCAGTTCCCAACAGAGAAACTCGTGGTGCCGCGCGTATGCATCCCCATACAGTTCAATTGGACAGGCCCCGAACTTCCCATTTCGTTCGTTCTTTTATCCCTAGAGTTTCTAGACTGTGGAACTTGCTGCCGGCGGAGGTCTTTCCTTCCCTCCCAAATCTTCAAGTTTTTAAGTCCCGTGTTAACAAACTTCCTCTTACCCTGCTTAAGACACCCACGGTACGTTAGTATTTAGGCTTTCAGCCTTCGTGGATTGTCCAAAGATAAAAAAAAAAGAACTGTAAAAACAAAGATCGACAAAATCGATATTTAGAGACAACACAATTTTGAAAATGGAAGTAGTAGAAGTGAAGTTAAGTAAAAAAGTTAAAGTTTTACGTAAGCCCTTATGAGCTCCTCCTGATTTTGGGAATTACCTTACTAAATTAAGTTGGTTAAAAAGTTCCTGTAGTCTAACTGAGAGATGCAAATTTAGTTTTTATGGTCCACCGGTCCCATGGTCCCAAAAGATAGTTCCATATGGTATATAAGTCCCAGTGGCGTAAAGTAGACCTTATGTGTATTCAAAATACACGTCACAGTATTAGAGCAAGAACATTATTGTTAATTTATTTTTCCTGCAACCACATGTGAAAATGGCAAATAGTACACTGTTTTCATGCATAAAAATGCTTTATATCACACTAGTGTTGCAAAGTACTTTACAACACACACAAAGTATAGTATAAAGCTGTTATTGCTGTCATATTGTTATTTAAAATAAATTTGAAGTTATCAGGCTGGTAATTGGAATTACATTGAAAAAAACATGCAATATGTTTTAGGTGGGAACCTTTTTAAATTCTAAAATGAGTGATACAACCTACTAGATTTTTTTGTCTTTGGACAATCCACGAAGGCTGAAAGCCTAAATACTAACGTACCGTGGGTGTCTTAAGCAGGGTAAGAGGAAGTTTGTTAACACGAGACTTAAAAACTTGAAGATTCGGTGGGGAAGGAAAGACCTCCGCTGGTAGCAGGTTCCACAGTCTAGAAACTCTAGGGATAAAAGAACGAACGAAATGGGAAGTTCGGGGCCTGTCCAATTGGACCGAATAGGGATGCATACGGGCGGCACCACGAGTTTCTCTGTTAGGAGCTGCAAGAGGAGGAACTATACTGGATAATTCGTCGGAGCAGAAACCGTAAAAGTATCTATAGAAGAGCGATAGATCTCCCACAGCTCGACGATGGTCAAGAGAAGGAAGTCTTTGAGTAAGTAAAGGATTATTAATAAGACGAACAGCCCTTCTTTGAATGGCATCAAGAATGCTGAGGGTTGTAGGGGATGCCATTCCCCAGACATGAGAACAATATTCCAGATAGGGTCGAATTTGGGACACATACAAAGTGTATAAATTGGAAGGAGATAGGTGATTTTCAATATAATAATTAATAGTTTAAAAAAACTAAAAAACACGCTTTTATATGCAACCGAACTAAAAATTAAAAATAATTTTTCATTAAAAAAATATTTTCACTTCATAGTAAAAAGCGTGGGGTGCTTAATATATTAAATGTTATAATTATTATATTTGCCAATATCTATGATGGAAAAGTTATGAAAAATAGTAAAATGCACCCTACGCTTTTACTATGAAGTGAAAATATTTTTTTAATGAAAAATTATTTTTTAATTTTTAGTTCGGTTGCATATAAAAGCGTGTTTTTTAGTTTTTTTAAACTATTAATTATTTTTCATTTTTTTAGTTCGTTATATTGCACAAAATTCTTAATATAACAGTAAATTAGAACATACTAATTAATTAAGCAGCAAAAAGAAAATAACCAGCCCCTATGAAATGACAATGGTAGCAAATTTTAAAATTTGCAAAAGATTGCAACTCACTAAAAATTTCTTCTTCATTAAGTAGCAAAGTTTCAAATTTTGCCAACAGATGGCACTCAGGAAATGTTTGGACCGTTGTCAACACTTTGCGAATCCACTAAAAAATTTCTTCCTCATTTAATAGCAAAGTTTGAAATTTTTCCAACAGATGGCATCCTAGGTGTTGTTTTTATAATATAACGGAATTTTTTTCCTGGCGATTAAAAAAAAAAAGATAAAGGGATACTGTTTGCAGATTATTGCATTGTTATGGGTCCTTAATACGTGTGCAAAGTTTCAAAGAAATCGAATAGCTGGAAGTTGGTTAAAATTAGGCTCAAAGATTCCGTTACATAGGCAGCCAGATGGATAGATTGATAGATAGATAGATAGTTACAACCCAAGTTAATAAAAGCGTGTTAAAAATCATGTCAATCACTACTGCAGTGGGGAAAAGTATATATCACCTTAGTGTTGCAAACTTATAATTTTTTTTTTTCATTTTTTCTGTAAAGACAAACAACCTCAAATAGAAGTGCTTGTATGTTTATATTATCAAAACTCCATCTAGTACTCATTTTTCGATACGCCACTGGACTGAGGTTTATGTTAATAAAAATGTTTATTTTTTGTTACCTTTACTTTTAAATTAGGTCATTTAGCCACTAAAAAAACATTTAAGTGCTAAAATGCAAAATGTAGAAGCACTGCAAGTTTAATTAGAAAAACAACCATTTTTCCTTTTTTCCAAGGGTATTTATTCAAAGCTTGCTGTTTGTCACATTTGGCGTGGGCTCAACCTTACGACAAAAAACCTTTTCCGTTCTTTCAACATGTTATAAACAGGTTTTCTCAACTTGAAAATATGCATTTTACCAAGTTTTCTTTTTGCTGTCGGCCTTATGTTTGTTTATGTGACTTTTGACATCTTTAATATTAATATGTTTATTTTAAGTCTTGAGACAGTTCATGAATTGGTATTATAACTTTTAAGAAGGCTAAAAGAAAGTATGAAAACGCCTTTTTACTCTGCAGTTATCAGATTCTACAGTTAAGATTTTTTTTATCTTTGGACAAACCACGAAGGCTAAAAGCCTAAATACTAACGTTCCGTGGGTGTCTTAGGCGAGGTAAGAGGGAGTTTGTTGTTCCACAATCTAGAAACTCTAGGGATAAAAGAACGAACAAAGTGGGAAGTTCGGGGCCTGTCCAGTTGGACAGTATAGGGATGCATACGCGCGGAACCACGAGTTTCTTTGTTGGGAACCGTGAGTGGAGGAATTATACTGGACAATTCCTCAGAGCAGAAGCCATGAAAGTACCTATAAAAAGCGATAAATCCCCACAGCCCGACGATGGGCAAGAGAGGAAAGCCTTTCTGTAAGTAAAGGATCATTATTAATGAGACGAATAGCTCTTCTTTGAATAGAATCAAGAATGCTTAGGGTTGTGGGGGACGCCATGCCCCAGATATGAGAACAATATTCCAAGGGAGGTCGGATTTGGGACATATATATAAAGTGTATAAATTAGAAGGGGAAAAATACTTTTTGGCTCGAAAAAGAAATCCAAGCTTTTTGAAGCTGCCGTGGCTATAGATACAATGTGTTTATGCCAGTTAAGGTTACTTTCAAATGTGACGCCCACAAGATTGAAGGTGTCTTTGCTTTGTAAAACTTGGCCGCTCATAAGTAGAGGATGAGTATTTGATGACTCTTTTCGCGACAAGGAACATGATTGTGTTTTGGATGCATTAAAATGGACGAAATTTTTGGCGCCCCATTCCAATATTAAATTAAGATCCTGTGAAAGAGATATCTGCATCGCTCTGCGTTTGTTTTCCAAGTCGGGTTTAGTGATGGGTTTAGAAACCTGAAAACTGGAGTGAAGGGTACTATCGTCGGCGAAACTATGAATGGAATTAGTTGTGGACGAGAGAAGGTCGTTGATGTGAAGAAGAAACAATGTTGGTGCCAGAACTGAGCCCTGAGGGACTCCAGCATTTTCTTTGTAAAAGTTTGAAGAATGGCCGTCCACAATAACTGATATACGATGATCAGATAGATATAAGATACTCTAGAAATAAAAACGAACAAGGTGGAAAGTTCGGTGCTTCTGCAAAAGAACTGTTAAGAATGTATGAAAGTCTAAGTTTGTGTTTCTTATTAAGGGCTGTTAGAAAAGAAATAATATAGGCTAAGTCTTTAGAGCAGAAGCCGGGGAAATATCTACTGTGTGTCTACGTAAGTTGGCGGCATATGGGAAACTTTTAAAAATTTATTAAAATACCTACTATGATATATTATTTTAATCAGAAAAAAACAAGCAATTTAATTACCTAATCATTTATAGGGTGTCCCTAATAAAAAAAAATGTTTGGGTCATATGTCAAAAATGACAGCTCAAAAAATTTTTGGGTACGCCACTGGATTCAACGGAAAAAAGTGTCTTTATAATGTGCAATTAGTTTTCTCGTATCTGTAATAACAACAAAGCTCCAGGACCTTTTCAAAAAGTGAAAAAATCGAGAATCACCCTGTATCTCTGAAACGCTTCGCGATAGCGATGATCTGTTTTTACCATAAATGTTTTCTCCAAAAAAGAGCTCGAGGATGGGGTATCAGATTTTTAATATCTCTTATGGTTTTCAAGTTTCCCATAAGGGACAACCAAAATGGGACACCCTGTACAAACCAAATTTTTAACCATTATCGCAAAAAAATCTTTTTTCTGAAATGAACAAAATTGCATATTTGGAAGTAATTTTTTATTCTAAACATCTTTTTTTTACAGCAATTTGCGATATTAGCATAAATACAGGTACTTTAATCTTGAGCAAAAATTACATTTTTGGTCAAACCTTGTACATGACTGACACAATTTGATATCTGATGACTGCATTTTAGGTTTTGGACCGTGCAGAACTTTTTAATAAAAAGTAACTTTTTTCGTAAAATTAACAATAAAAAGTTTTCCATATGCCGTCATCCTACGTAGACACACTGTATAAAAAAGCGACAAGTCTTCTAGATTTCGTCGGTGGTAGTCGTGTAAGAGTATGAATAATAATAGGACTAATAGAATCGGTCTATTTTAAGGTATGTTTTAGAAGATGTATATAGATTTAAGAGAGAGACAGATAAATATCCATGAAAGATCGATTTTTTGTATCTTAAGACAATCCATGAAGGCTGAAAGCTTAGCTTAAATACTTACATGCCGTGGCCGTGAAAGTGTCTTAAGCAAGGTGAAAGGGAGTTTGTTGAGACGAAATTTATTTACTTGATAGTGATAGAAAACAAACAAAGTGGGAAGTTTAGGATCTATCCTGTTGGACCGAATAGGGATGCATACGTACGGCACTACGAGTTCCTCTGTTGGGAATCGTGAGCGAAGGAATTATACTGGACAAATTTAGACAAGTTATGTTAAGAAAACGATTTTTTCCTTAAAATTTAGATAAGTTTATATAAACTTTTCTTTCTAAAATTGAGTTTCTAGGTGAGTCCCAGATCGTTGCTCTTGATATATCCAAAGCTTTTGACCAGGTCTGGCATGCCGCACTTCTTAATAAACTTCCCTCCTATGGTCTTTCAACTAAACTCTGTACTTGGCTCTCTAGTTATCTATCTGATTGACGTATATTAGTCATTGTGGACGGCCATTCTTCAAGCTTTTACAAAGTAAATGCTGGAGTCCCTCAGGGCTCAGTTCTGGCACCAACATTGTTTCTTCTTCACATCAACGAGCTTCTCCCGTCCACAACTAATTCCATTCATAGTTTCGCCGACGATAGTACCCTTCACTCCAGTTTTCAGGTTCCTAAACCCATTACTAAACCTGACTTGGAAAACAAACGCAGAGCGATGCAGATATCTCTTTCGCAGGATCTTAATTTAATATTGGATTGAGGCGCTAAAAATCTCGTCCATTTTAATGCATCCAAAACACAATCATGTTCTTTGTCGCGAAAAGAGTCATCAAATACTCATCCTCTACTTATGAGCGGCCAAGTTTTACAGAGCAAAGACACCTTCAATCTGGTGAGCGTCACATTTGAAAGTAACCTTAACTGGCATAAACACATTAGGCGATTTCGGCCCGTTTTGGTACTCTGACTGGTAGGTAACAATTGGTATGTTTTACGTCAGAACCGTTACGTCAGTGTATGATAGCATCCGAATTCGTTTGGTACATTTTTGGTAGGTAAATAGAAGAAGAACCTACCTAACGGTTTATTGGTTTTTATAAAATTGTTTATTTAACAGCAATATTTAAATTAAAATATTTGCAACTATTAATATTATGTTTTATTATTAAAGAAATAAAATTTAGAGTAAGACCAAGAGCTTTAGAAGAGGATGAGAGCATACCAAACCGATCTACCGACCCACAAGCCACGGTATAGCATTTGACAAACCAAACAGGGTACCAAAGTTGGCGTGATGTCACTATTTTGACACCCGAAATTGGTTGGTAGGCATTTAACCAACCAAACTGGGGTACCAAAACGGGCCGAAATCGTCTATTGTATCTATAGCCACGGCAGCTTCAAAAAGCTTGGATTTCTCTTTCGAGCCAAAAGTATTTTTCCCCTTCTAATTTATACACCTTATATGTGTCCCAAATCCGACATCCCTTGGAATATTGTTCTCATATCTGGGGCATGGCGTCCCCCACAACCCTAAGCATTCTTGATTCTATGCAAAGAAGAGCTATTCGTCTCATTAATGATCCTTCACTTACAGAAAGGCTTCCCTCTCTTGCACATCGTCGGGCTGTGGGGCATTTATCGCTTTTTTATAGGTACTTCCATGGCTTCTGCTCTGAAGAATTGTCCAGTATAGTTCCTCCACTTACGGTTCCCAACAGAGAAACTCGTGGTTCCGCGCGTATGCATCCCTATACGGTCCAACTGGACAGGCCCCGAACTTCCCACTTTGTTCGTTCTTTTATCCCTAGAGTTTCTAGGTTGTGGAACCTGCTGCCAGCCGAGGTCTTTCCTTCCCCCAAATCTTCAAGTATTTAAGTCCCGTGTCAACAAACTCCCTCTTACCTCGCTTAAGACACCCACGGTACGTTAGTATTTAGGCTTTTAGCCTTCGTGGTTTGTCCAAAAAAAAAAAACTAAAATAAGCGAAGGAATCATTACCTGTATTTTTAGACAATAATTAAACTACACCCTGTATAAATAAAGATTATTAATTATTAGAACAAAATACGTCTAATTTTAAAAATAAAAAATAGTATCAGTGTGAGCAACCCTGTAGTATGTAGTATAACATTTATCACTGAAAATAAGCTATTTTTCCCATACAGTTTAAATATTTAATGTCATTTCGAAATTGACGACTCTGTTAGAGGACTGACCGGTGTTTTTAAATGCATCAAACCAATAGCAAATCGACAAATCGAAGAAATTGCGCTGATGCTCTTAATAAATCATCATAAACAAGAGTCGAACATTTCACTTGTCGATAATAGTTGTTGACTGAGGCTCATTGTCAGAAAGACGATTAACGGTTTGAAAATTTTAACTTATTTAGTTGAACATTTTTTCTTCTTCGAGTAAAAAACATGTTTTCGTGGAGAATACGAGTGTTTAGGTACAAGGTAACAATTTTTTTTTCTTATAGTAAAACACTTCTTAGATTAAATTAGCACCTCCTAGATTTAAAGCACTCTCTTCAAGCTAGTTTTATTAATCTGATTTTAAACACTCCACAGTCATTTTATAAATTTATCTAATCTATTTTTTTTTAATTTTGATAAAACTGGCCAAATCTAAGCTACTTTAGCATCTCATACATATTTGGATTTTGTACAGAACTTGCCACTCATTGAGATCTCCATTTTTTTGGGGTGATGCCCACAGCGAAGCATAATTATAGTCTTGAACTTGGCTTTCTCGTTTATGTTTTTGGTGGGATATCATTACTTTTTGTAAGGAATACAAGGCAGGTATTTATTTTTTTATGTTTTACCCATCTATTATTGATCTGTAATACCTTAGAAACGGAATATGTTATGGTAGCAATAATACCTGCTATCACACCTAGGGCATTATGATAATGCCCGCTTATAATGCCCTAATGCGCTAATATGGAAATTTTATTGCTTATCCAATTTTATATCTCTCACAATAAAGATCAAGTTTATACAAACATATGTATTAAAATAAAATCAATAACTTTCGGTTATTTGAAGAATTGCGTTCAAATCGTTAAATAAAAAATGCCAACTGACTAACTGATAGAAACATCAAAGTCAAACTTAACACCAGTCATTATCTACTTACGTATACAGGTACAGGTGCAACTTATTTTTTATATTGCGAATAAATAATGTAATTAGTCATTGAAAAACTCTTTTTGGGTAAAACATAAAGCATTGTATGCACCACGGGCTTTACTGGACTATAATGCCAATCACGTCGAAATCTAGCCCTCAGGGCTATTTCGACCTTCAGGGCATTATAGTCCTAGTAATGCCCTTGATACATAAATAACTATAATACGCTATTATCTACATTTATTTAAACGTTAGAAATAACAGTCCGAATTGCCCATTCATTATCTGCTACCTTTTTTAACACGATTCTTGTTTATGCTTAAATTAGCCATGTCCGGGCGATGTAACAATCTTGTTAACGGTTGTTTATTAGCGAGAATTACAAGTTTTTATTGTTGGAACACTACCTATTTTTTGACTTAATTTTATTTGTATATTTCTGGTATATGGCAAATATACTAATACACATATTGGAATAGTTTTAAATATCTACTTATACCGAATCAAACGCTATATTTTTAAAAAAAAGCTGCTTAAATTAGCACCTCCATATATTTTTAGTTCGATCTTCAAGCCGGTTTTGTTAATCCGACTTCAAAGACTCAAAACTATCTCTCGCCATTCAAACTAGTAGAAATATACTGGGTGTCTCATTTAAAATGGAAAAGTTAAGATTAATTCCGGCTAAACCGGAAATGATAGAAAAAAAGTGAATCCGTGAAACAATGCAGATTTATGTGGTATATTTACCTCGGTACCAAATTTTATTTTGATTTTTTAAAATATGCAAAACTTATAAGGGCAAGCTACCAGATAGGGACACTCAGCATTTAAGGTGAATTTTCTCAGGAACCTACTTACCCAATTTTAAAAAAATAAACAAGTGTTTTTAGTAAAATTACTCATTTATTGTTGCCTTTTTTTATTTTCTACTTTTCATGGAAATTTTATGTTGTTTCTAAAAATTTAAGAGAATAATGTCCTCAAAGTTTGTCATAATCATTAAAATTGTGATAATTTTTCAAGGCACGTGAATCGTAAATTATAAAATTGTGAAAATTGTTATTTAAAAGGATCATGAACATTAGACTGGGCTAAAAAACGCTTTTTTGAAAAAACATGTATATCAAAAATATTGTTCAAGGTAACCAATAAATATATTTTGAAGGTTTGAGCTCTTATTATTAATATTAAAAGGTACATCTTTCCGACTTACAGTTTT
Organism: Listronotus bonariensis; assembly: GCA_014170235.1. Classification (NCBI taxonomy): domain Eukaryota; kingdom Metazoa; phylum Arthropoda; class Insecta; order Coleoptera; family Curculionidae; genus Listronotus; species Listronotus bonariensis. Next base: position 84,960 of record JACEGR010003981.1, on the reverse strand, counting down.
TTGACAACAATCTTTTTTAATGCAAAACTCGCAAATTGTTGACCTAACAAATTTTACCATGACACATTCTTTAAGAAAATTAAATTCACTAGACAAAAGCTCTCCTTCGTAAATTGTCCTCAAATAAACCGTTTCCATGTAATTGGGCTTTAAACATTGAACTAGTTTTCAATATTTAAATAATTAAAAGTTACATTTTTAAAGTAATTTGATGCGCTACAAAAACGTCTAATATATTAATATTATAAATTCACTATTTTAAAAGTTATTTCAAGTTGAATTTGAATCCAAAAGAAATTTGTCGAATATTTTTGCATCTAAGAACTATCTGAAGGAGTGAATTTATTGAAAACTGTTAGGAGATCTTTTTGTAGCGGATCAAATTTCCTTCAAAAATACCTATTGGATTTATTTAAACATTTAATATTTGTAGTAGTAACAAAAATCCAAACCCAAGGAATATAATCGAAAATATAGTTCACTATTCAAAGCCCGATTACATGGAAAGGGCTTATTTGACTACCATTTACAAAGAGATAATGGTAATAGTTCGATATAGCGGTTTCGCTATTATAAGAGATTTTCGAAAAATTCTTTTTCAGGGCGTTTCTATAGGTCGATTATGACACAAATCTGTGTGCGCGTTTTCCAAAATCCATTTCTATAATTTATTATTAATAAAAACATATTTACGGGACGGTGGAGTGAACAGGGGTGCTGGGTGGGGACAAAACAGTATAAATCCAACGTCAAACACAAGAAAACATTAATACACTGCACTCGGGGCACATGAAAAATGTAAATTAATTTTGAAAAGTATTAAATTTTTCGAAAAACTATCCCACACATATGAGATATCTCGTCCGCCATTAATTAAAGAAGGAAAATTCATTTTGGTCAGCTGATAACATGAAGTTCGTCATTATGAAAATGACGGTCTTGATAGAAGCAGCGTTGCCAAACTTCTTATGAAGAATTAACACCAAGCCTATTTCGGGGATTATCCACCATTTCCATGAGAAACAATGGTATTTTTTGTAGAAATGCCTCCTTCTTTATGTTTAGGTATTTTCCTTTTTTTCTCTACAAATTATAATAGGAAGAAGGAATAACTTAATTTTTCATATGAATTTTGTCCTGTATCTTCCTTTTTTTTAAGCTATTGACACTTTCTCACTTTATTTGGCAACATCGCAAGACATTTACAGTTCTATTGCAAACTCTTCCTTTTTATGCAGTGACAGCCATGGCGGGATTGTTGTACTATTATTTATTTTTATTTTTTAAACAATTTTTTGGACATTTTTGTAAACAGAAAGTGCGGTGTGTACTGTGAAATACTGTTTTTGGGCGTTTAATGTAGGATTTCTACTGTTTCGTCCCCACCCAGCACCCCTGTTCACTCCACCGTCCCGTAATATGTTTTTATTAATAATAAATTATAGAAATGGATTTTGGAAAACGCGCACACAGATTTGTGTCATAATCGACCTATAGAAACGCCCTGAAAAAGAATTTTTCAAAAATCTCTTATAATGGCGAAAACCGCTATATCGAACTATTACCGAGATAATTTTTGTAGGGAATTGAATTTTCTTTGGAAATACATAAAAAAGATCGGTGACAAAAAAGTGTTAGTCGCAAGTCGGTACCTTTGTATTAATATTAATGACAATCACTTTCACAATTTTGTTTTATCATCATGAATAAAATTTTAACAGTACCTTTTGAAAAATTAGACCACTGTAGTAAACATACTTATGGTTTTTCTTGTATAAAAAATATGTGTAAAAGCCATTCCGATTTTTTTTATATGAAATTTAAGGAAATATGTATATATTATTATTATTATAATGAAGACAAAAGAAATACGATATAAAATTACCATTTTTGTTATGCGATACCTCATTTATTGATTTGTTTTTGAACGCCTACCATATTTTTCGAAGGTTTTAATAAAAAGAATTTTCCATTTTTCTCTGGAAATCACAAATTAATTTAATTCATAAGAAAAATTTGCGATTTAAATTAGAAAACTAAAAAATGTACGGGGTTTTCATGTATATTTTCCCACCCACTTTTAAGTATAACCAAGAAGAATAGAAAAAAACGTTTTGTTTTATACTTTTTTATCCATTGTCTTTTGAGCATAAAAAAAATAAACATCAAAAACTCGAGAAAAATGAAAAGGTGACCTTTTTTAAATGGGACACAATGGGCCATATGAATAAAAGGAAGCGAATGCTTTTGCTTATAAGTAAAAGCTAATGATCATAATATAAAAATAAAGAAGGATTTACTTTAAACCTATGAGCATTTGCTTTTGTGCAAGTGCAAGTATTTACTTATAGAAAAGTGCTGCTGCTATTCAGTAGCTCCAATTTTTTATAAATAAATACTCGCACTTGTAAGCAAATGCTCATATCTTTGAATTAAATCCTTCTTTATTTCCATATTATGATCAATACCTTTTACTTATAATCAAAAGCATTTACTTGTTTTTGTTCATATGGCCTAATGGTATTTTGTCACTATTAAATAGATCTTTTAAAAGCTTTACAAAAATACCACATTTAATGAATCTATCTTTAATAGTTTCGGAAAATGTGCTCCTGAACTTGCACCTATTTTAACCAGGCTCTTTCGAATATCTTATGACACGGGTATATTTCCAGACAGAGCTGCACGTGTCCAGCCTATTCCCAAGAAAGGATCTAAATCTCTTCCATCCAACTATAGACCCATTTCACTCCTCTCAATGCTTTGTAAAGTAATGGAGAAATCCATTAACTCGCAAATTCTTAGGTATTTAGAAAAACATAAAATTTTACATGACAGGCAATACGGATTTCGTCACAAGAGATCTACAGCAGATCTTCTTTCCTTCGTTTCACACAACTGGAACAAGTCTCTTGAGTTTCTAGGTGAGTCCCAGATCGTTGCTCTTAATATATCTAAAGCTTTCGACCAAGTCTGGCATGACGCACTTCTTAATAAACTTCCCTCCTACGGTCTTCCAACTAAACTCTGCTCTTGGCTCTCCAGTTATCTTTCTAATCGACGTATATCAGTCATTGTTGATGGCCACTCTTCAAGCTTTCACGAAATTAATGCTGGAGTGCCACAGGGTTCAGTACTAGCACCAACTTTGTTTCTTCTTTACATCAATGACCTTCTTTCTTCCACAACCAATCCCATTCATAGTTATGCTGACGATAGTACCCTTCACTCCACTTTTCAGGTTCCCAAACCAATCTCTCAACCCGACTTGGAAAGCAAACGCAGGGCGATGCAGATATCTCTTTCACAGGATCTCAGTTTGATATTGGATTGGGGCGCCAAAAATCTTGTTCAATTTAATGCATCCAAAACACAATCATGTTCCTTGTCACGAAAAAATCATCAAACACTCATCCTTTGCTTATAAGTGGCCAGGTTTTGCAGAGCGGGGACACATTTAACCTTGTGGGCGTCACATTTGAGAATAACCTTAACTGGCATAAACACATCGTATCTATAGCCACCGCGGCTTCAAAAAGCTTGGATTTCTTTTCCGAGCCAGAAAGTATTTTCTCCTTCCAATTTATACACTTTGTATGTGTCCCAAATTCGACCCTCTCTGGAATATTGTTCTCATGTCTGGGGAATGGCATCCCCTACAACTCTCAGCATTCTTGATGCCATTCAAAGAAGGGCTGTTCGTCTTATTAATGATCCTTTACTTACTCAAAGACTTCCTTCTCTTGCTCCATCGTCGAGCTGTGGGAAATCTATCGCTCTTCTATAGATACTTTTACGGCTTCTGCTCCGACGAATTATCCTGTATGGTCCCTCCTCTTGCAGCTACCAACAGAGAAACTCGTGGTGCGGTGCGTATGCGTCCCTATACAGTTCAATTGGACAGGCCCCGAACTTTCCATTTCATTCGTTCTTTTATCCCTAGAGTTTCTAGACTGTGGAACTTACTTCCAGCGGAGGTCTTTCCTTCCCCCAAATCTTCAAGTTTTTAAGTCCCGTGTTAACAAACTTCCTCTTACCCTGCTTAAGACACCCACGGTACGTTAGTATTTAGGCTTTCAGCCTTCGTGGATTATCCAAAGATAAAAAAAAAAATATGGCCCCTTTCTTTTTATTAAATCTGAATATAATTTCCCATTACGACTAGAGTCCCAGCTTAGTGCCGGTAGGTAGGTATTTTTTTATCTTTTTGACATCCCACGAAGGCATATGCCTAAATACCAGAATACCGTGGTTGTCGGGTTATTAGATGTTTAACCCATCGTTCCCCCTGTTCCGTCAACGTTGTCAAGCACTGAAACATGCAGTTATGCATTTCACAGCACCTTTTAGACAACGCGGTAGTGCCACCACGGTCGTTATTTTAAATAACTACTACCTAAATATGTCTCCCCCGCTGGGAATCGAACCGGCGACCTCTGGCGTCGAAGATTAAAGCTCTGTCCACTGCGCCACGGGGAGACTAAACTGTATATTGTATAATGTTATATCTACTATTTTTCAGTAAAAGTACAAAACAAATTCTACCAAACTGATATTTTTGTATACATAACTTAACGACCGGTACAAATGCAACTAAATAAATTATAAATACAGGGTAATTCAAAAATCGATCACAAAACTTATAGGGGGCGATTCTGACTTGACAAAATAAGGGTAGAGGCTTCATATAAATTTTTTCCAGAATGTCATTCGTTTTCGAGTTGCAAGCCGTCAAAGTTCAATCTTATTTTGGTTTTTTCGCCATATTGCATTTATTTTTTAACCAATCCAGTTAATGATATTGGCACACAAATCGAGCTTTGCAGATTCTAAAATTTTAAAACAAAAGTACTTTTTTAAATACCGCCAGAGGGCACTTTTACCTAAAACTGTAAAATTTACATTTACATCATAACTTTTTTATTTTGACAGATATGGCAAAGCTGGGATGCGCCATTTTATAGACAATCAAAAACTTAAAAAATAAGGTACTCCTTATTAAAGTCGATAAACCTCACCGTTTAGGCACCAATAGACATCAGAGTTTTCATCAATTTCAATCAAATTACCTACATACATACCAGTAACTCAACCGACAAACTTTACGGAGCGATTCTACAACAGAAAATAAGAAAAACTTCATATAAACATATGTCCTAAACATCTTGGTTTTAACTACGGTGTGTTAAATATTTAAAAAAAAAAAACTTTTTTTTTTATGTTTGGTTAGAGTTACTGAACACCCTGTAAGTATGTGGAGTAATTTGATTAAAATTGATGAAATCTCTGATGTCTATTGGTGCCTAAACGGTGAGGTTTATCGACTTTAATAAGGATTACCTTATTTTTTAAGTTTTTGATTGTCTATAAAATGGCGCCCCAGCTTTGCGATATCTGTCAAAATAGAAAGTTATGATGTAAATAAATTTTGAGTTTTAGGTAAAGTGCCCTTGGCGGTATTTAAAAAGTACTTTTGTCTTACAATTTTAGAATCTGCAAAGCTCGATTTGTATGCCAAATATCAACTAGATTGGTTAAAAATAAATGCAATATGGCGAAAAACAAAATAAAATTGAACTTTGACGGCTTGTAACTCAAAAACGAATGACATTTGAAAAAATATGTATATGAAGCTCTACCCCTATTTTGTCAAGTAGAATCACCCTACTTAAGTTTCGTGATCGATTTTTGGGTCAGCTTTGTATAATACAAAATTATTTAATAAAAAAAACGTATAATTTAACAGTATATTAATGTAATTTCTATTTAATTTTTCTTCACGCCAAACCATTTTTTAAATAATAAATAAGGCTGATGTGATAAAAACATAATGAGGAGTTACCTAGTTCCACTGGGAAATGTTGGGAGCCCCAATTCACTAGAGCGTGTTAAATTTATATTAAATAATTATTCTCTACTTTATACCAGAAAATACTAAATAAATTAGGGAAAGGAAAAACATTTGTAATTTTTATTTTCTTAATATTATGCAAAAACGCATGGAAAAATATTTATTATTATTATTTTACTGATTTTTTTAATTATTACTTTTGTACAACAAACAGCCTATTTTAAGGTAGCTATACGTCAATATTGAGATATCAACATTATGTTGATATATACTCATTAAAAGTAAAAAGGGAAGAAAGAAAATAATGTTTTGGTTTTAAAACGTTTAAATAATTTTGTCATTGTGATTGTTACAAATAATATGATAAAATGCAAATAAATACATTAGATTATAAGAACTACTAATACCTAGGTTATCAATTACTGGACAATTCTTCAGAGCAAAAGCCATGGAAGTACCTATAAAAAAGCGATAAATCCCCCACAGCCCGACGATGGGCAAGAGAGGGAAGCCTTTCTGTAAGTGAAGGATCATTTACTTGGTGAAAGTTTGAAGAATGGCCGTCCAGTATAACTGATAAACGTCGATCAGATAGATAACTAGAGAGCCAAGTACAGAGTTTAGTTGAAAGACCATAGGAGGGAAGTTTATTAAGAAGTGCGGCATGCCAGACCTGGTAAAAGCTTTAGATATATCAAGAGCAACGATCTGAGACTCACCTAGAAACTCAGGAGACTTATTCCAGCAGTGTGATACGAATGAAAGAAGATCTGCTGTAAATCTTTGTGGCGAAATCCATACTGCCTGTCATGCAAAATTTTGTGTTTTTCTAAATACTTAAGAATTTGTGAATTAATTAATTTTTTCATTACTTTACAAAGAACTGAGAGAATTGAAATTGGTCTATAGTTAGATGGAAGAGATTTGGATCCTTTCTTGGGAATACGTTGAACACGTGCAGCTTTCCAGCTCTCCGGAAAGATACTTGTGACGTAAGAAATTCAAATAAATATTATATAAAGGTACACATTTACTTACTTGCCCTAAAAACCAGCAATACATATTGCTGGTTTTAAGGTTAGGTAAGTAAATATGTATCTTAAATACTTAAAATGAATTGTTGACTTACAGATAATACTCTGGGCACTATAAATTTAAAACATCTAAACAAAAAATGTATTTCATTGGTCTAAGAAGTCAGTAACCCTAGCTACCACAATTAAAAATGGATTTTATTGGTTTAAAACTACAGTAACCGGAGTTACTTACTAGGTATTCATTATCAATATTAACTGTCCAAAGTATAGTAGTTCTTACATGTCACATATTATTTGTCCCTCCAACAGAGACAGAATTATTTTAAAATTAAATGCTTTTTTTCAGTTATGCGCAGTTTAAGCTGTGGTTCAGTTGAGCTTAATGTTTTTTGAACTTGTCCATTTAACATATTTTGCTGTAAAGTAAATGCCAAAAGTGACATCAATATATTTTAAATGGATAAGTTCATGTACCAGTTGAGTTTAACTTAACCATTACTGAACTGGCAATTGTCTCAAAAACCAGGAATAATTGGCGAAGATTGTATTATGCATTTTTGATGTAGAATTCAACAAAGAGTCAAAAGTAAATGTCCCATTAAGAAAATAACTTGAAAATAAAAAGTATGTTTTAAGACATCTTGTATATTTACGAACACCATCAATAAATGATAAAATATAAAATGCCCGATATTATTTTTAAAGTGAAACACATTAAGCGTATCCTTTCTTCCCTTAACACCAAGAAATCGTCTGGGCTGGATGGCATACCCGCAATCGTTTTAAAAAAATGTGCTCCAGAACTTGCACCAATCTTAACTCGGCTCTTTCGAATTTCTTACGACACAGGTATCTTTCCGGAGAGCTGGAAAGCTGCACGTGTTTAACCTATTCCCAAAAAAAGGATCGAAATCCTTTCCATCTAACTATAGACCAATTTTAATTCTGTCAGTTCTTTGTAAAGTAACGGAAAAATTAATTAATTCCCAAATTCTTAAACACTTAGAAAAACACAAAATTTTGCATGACAGGCAGTATGGGTTTCGCCACAAAAGATCTACAGCAGATCTTTTTTCCTTCGTATCACACTGTTGGAATAAGTCTCTTGAGTTTCTAGGTGAGTCCCAGATCGTTGCTCTTGATATATCCAAAGCTTTTGACCAGGTCTGGCATGCCGCACTTCTTAATAAACTTCCCTCCTATGGTCTTTTAACTAAATTCTGTACTTGGCTCTCTAGTTATCTATCTGATCGACGTACATCAGTTATTGTGGACGGCCATTCTTCAAGCTTTCACTAAGTAAATGCTGGAGTCCCTCAGGGCTCAGTTCTGGCACCAACATTGTTTCTTCTTCACATCAACGATCTTCTTTCGTCCACAACTAATTCCATTCATAGTTTCGCGGACGATAGTACCCTACACTCCAGTACTCAGATTTCTAAACCCATTACTAAACCTGACTTGAAAAACAAACGCAGAGCGGTGCAGATATCTCTTTCACAGGATCTTAATTTAATATTGGATTGGGGCGCCAAAAATCTCGTCTACTTTAATGCATCCAAAACACAATCATGTTTCTTACGCGAAAGAGTCATCAAATACTCATCCTCTACTTATGAGCGGCCAAGTTTTACAGAGCAAAGACACCTTCAATCTTGTGGGCGTCACATTTGAAAGTAACCTTAACTGGCATAAACACATTGTATCTATAGACACGGCAGCTTCAAAAAGCTTGGATTTCTCTTTCGAGCCAAAAAGTATTTTTCCGCTTCTAATTTATACACTTTATATGTGTCCCAAATCCGACCTCCCTTGGAATGTTGTTCCCATATCTGGGGCATGGCGTCCCCCACAACCCTAAACATTCTTGATTCTATTCAAAGAAGAGCTATTCGTCTCATTAATGATCCTTCACTTACAGAAAGGCCTCCCTCTCTTGCCCATCGTCAGGATGTGGGGGATTTATCGTTTTTTATAGGTATTTCCTGCTCTGAAGAATTGTCCAGTATACTTCCTCCACTTACGGTTCCCAACAGAGAAACTCGTGGTTCTGCGCATACGCATCCTTATACGGTCCAACTGGACAGGCCCCGAACCTCTCACTTTGTTCGTTTTTTATTCCTAGAGTTTCTAGATTGTGGAACCTGCTGCCCGCGGAGGTCTTTCCTTCCCCCCAAATCTTCAAGTATTTAAGTCCCGTGTCAACAAACTTCCTCTTACCCTGCTTAAGACACCCACGGTACGTTAGTATTTAGGCTTTAAGCCTTCGTGGTTTGTCCAAAGATAAAAAATAAGGTGTACTTAAACAAACATTTTAAGCTTTTTTATATTGTACAAGGCTGATGGTATTTTCCTAATAAACGGAGTTGGGACTCCCTGTATATCTTAAAATAAAAGTTTTTTTATAGAATAATAAAATTACTAAGCAAACTCATTGACCGACTAACCGATATTTATGTTATTTAAACTAAATACGATCAATCAATCAATAACTAACTATTTGTTTGTATCAAGGTCCCGTTATACCACAAAGAAAAGTATATAAACTACCTTTAACTTTTATTAAAAGACTAAACAATACCTGGAAGCTCACAGCTTGAATTATTTATTTTTGTGGCTTTCTGTTATATTGATTTAAAGGGAAACTAATTATTATTGGGGAAATTTTGTTTATTTTTTTTATCATACAGGTTGCTGGGGAAATAGTGTTCGTAACTTTAAAAGGTGATTCCTTGCATTTATTCTAAGCAAAAATGTTTATAATAAATCATGTTCGAAAATAAATCGTTTTCAGGAAAATTGAGTCGCAAATAATTACATTTTCCCATACATTTGGCATCGTTGCAAGACAACAGGAATACGAGCGCACGAGGACCGTGTTAAAAATTATGCCTTTAACAGAGACAAGAATGAGACGAGCAACTAAATGTAAATAAATTATCCGAGAAAAGATAGCTGCTGGGCCTTCCTTTTCTGTCTTCAAGGAAGGTAAACGCAGATGACGCGTGATTCGACTTTATCGTTTGCCCGCCAAATTCAAATTATATAGCTGTGCTATTTTTGCCCTTAATGTTAGGTACTTGTTTTTGTTTCCTATTAATATAAAATATTGGGGTTTAGTTCAATAATTACACACACCTAATTAAAAATGTCATTTATTTGGTTTTTATAAAGATTTTTTCTTACAGATATCCATGTCAATATTACCTTAAATTATCTGTTTAAAAGCACAAATTTAATATATACACTGTGATCACTAATAAAAGTCAATATTCAAAGTTCAATTAAAGGTAAAAAACCACGAAACACACAATAAATCACAGAAAATGTAAACAAACTGTCCAAACATATCGGCCATTGAAAAATATCAAACACAAATATCGAATATAACATTTCAGCGTGACTGCCTGCGGCAACGTTTGTCAAGTTAAAAATATTCGATTCATGGTATATTTTCTTTCTCTTAATTAGATGTGAGCCAAAAAAGGACATTAAAGTTTACATGCAAAAATTGTAAACAACTTGGCAACCAGGGCAAAGCGATGATTGCTCCATCTACGATAGCCTGCCATGATGAAAGACAAAGACATATTTATTGGAACTTGCGGTAAACCAGAAAGAGATAAATACAATGGACAAATTGTTAGGACCAGTTACTTGTCTCATTGTTGTCTCTGCCTTTAATTACTGAATAGTTTTAGGCAATTTTTTGTGACTAATATTTTTTAACACGCTTTTATTATTAGCTTGGGTTGTAACTATCTATCTATCTATCTATCTATGTAACGGAATCTTTGAGCCTAATTTTTACCAACTTCCAGCGATTCAATTTCTTTGAAACTTTGCACACGTATCAAGGACCGATGACAATGCAATAATTTAAAAACAGTATCCCGTTATCCTGATTGGGACCGCCATCGCCGGGATAAATAAATTCCTTTACAGATCCTCTGTGTCTCTTGACAAAATGGCGAAGGAATTTTTTAGTGAATAAACTGGAGCATTTATTTTTAAAAAACTAATTGATATATCGAACTAAAAAATGAAAAATAAATAAAAGTTTAAAAAAACTAAAAAAACACGCTTTTATATGCAACCGAACTAAAAATTAGAAAATAATTTTTCATTACAAAGAGTTTGTCACTTCAGAATAAAAAGCGTGGGGTGCTTAATATATTAAATGTTATAATTATTCTATTTGCAAATATCTATGAGGGAAAAGTTATGAAAAAATAGTAAAATGCACCTCACGCTTTTTACTCTGAAGTGACAAACTCTTTGTAATGAAAAATTATTTTCTAATTTTTAGTTCGGTTGCATATAAAGCGTGTGTTTTTTAGTTTTTTTAAACTATTATTTATTTGTAATTAAAAACTGACGGGGCTTAGAGATACGTGGCTATACACACCACCAACATCCATGATTATCAGTCACTTATTAAAAACGATGCGATGCAACCAAATCTTATAATCTGTGACAAATCCTCGTCAATTAAATTCAAAATTTGTTCTTCGGTTTTTACTCCAACTTCACGATTTTTTTCGCGATTGATAAATTAGGCACTTTGCTCCCTGTGTCCAGAACTCTTTGGAAGTCTTCTACAAATGTTTTTTTAGCTGGTAGCCTACGACCGAACGTTCTTCGTAAATGCGTCTAGCTTCTTCAAAATTGCAGTGTGTCTCTCCGTAAATAAAAGATATATCGTGATTCTCGCGTACCAGAAACTTCCTCTTTTATACAGTAATACATAAAAAAAATAAAATGTGATTTTAATTCGGGTAAACATTACTTACATTATTATTTGCAAGAAACAAAAGGTTAAACAGTTTTCCGACGTAGGTATTTATTTTTGTTTGCCTACCGACACCATGTTGCGACGTTGCCAATTGTGTGAGGGATTTTGTTTGTCTGCTTGTCTTCGGAAAATTGTATTTAATAAGCTAAAAAGATTTTTTAGAGATAGTTAATTAATAAATATGATGTATTGATTCATTTTATGCTATTAGCCATAAGATTTTAAATAATTAATGTGTAAAATTAATTTATTTTATGTCTAAAAAAGAAAGAGGTTTAGCATTTCTTTTCTCCGTAACGGCTGATTTTTGGTCATATGTTACAAAGAACTTTTATGTTTAGAATCATGCAAGGAAAGGCCCCGTTAAGTTGCGAACATTATTCCCTAACACCCAGTGGAAGACAATGGGAAAGAGTATAAAATTATTAGGAATTATTTTTCTTAGAAGTGCGCAAAGTGATACTTTTCTGCACGCAAAAGCAATTAGACGTACGACGCAAAGCGAAGGATAAGCTTTAAGTGGGTGAAGGGAGCAAAGTATCTTGGAAAATGAAAAACATAACTTCTTAAAACTTTTTATTGACGCTGATCATGTTAATAATAATTAAATAAATAAAAGAAAGAATGGGACCGCTTCGGTCCTGGTCCCGGGGTATACGAGTTGACCCTGTTCAGCCCTATTGGCCCCTATGAATTTGCCGGTCGCCTGAAACAAAATAAAAGAAAACCCCCAAAAACCCATAAAATTCGAATTAAAAACGACGTTTCGGTGGCAAGTCTGCCACCGTTGTCAAGTTAAAAATTAACTTAAAAATAAAAATAAAAACTAACTAATATTTAAATAATAAATGATTAAATTTTGTGCTTTTGGAATCTCAAACTGAAAATAGTTTGACATATGTGTCATGAGTGACATAAGTAACTGGTGTATTTATTATTTGTAAGACAAAAAAGGTAATGAGTTAATTAATTTTTAGCTTTCCTGAAGATACTTCAGTATCGAGCAAAGGCAACCAAGTGTTATTTAAATTAACTGAAATTGATGCAACACAATTATCTTTATTTAATAATATATACGCACTTTCTTTGATTTTGCGTTTTTTTAGAACAAGTTTTCTTTGCTAAAATACTAGAAGCATCCCAGTTTATTCTGTAATTGTTATCAAATGCGTGTTGGCAGATTTTTGATTTATGAAATTCTGTGTTTTTAATGTATGATCTGTGTTCTTTTATGCGTTTAGCTAATGGTCTACAAGTTTCACCTATATAAAACTTATTGCATTCGCAAGGTATTTTATAAATAACATTTTTTGTATTTTCATTTAAGTTGTATGCTTTTGTTTTTGTTAATTGAGATCTAATGGTGTTTTGTGTTTTAAAAATTGTGCGAATATTAAATTTATTTCCTATTCGTTGAATTTTATTTGATAGTCCGGGAATGTATAGGCCCTTCATTGTATTTTGTGGTAGTATAATGGCTTATGCTCCACGTGGAGAAAAGCTATTTTAATATAAGATTTTAGACATTGTAATATATGTCTTAGAAGGAAATTTATTAAAGCTAGTGGTTTACATTATGTCTGTTTGGCCTACGCCTAAGAATTTAATAGTAATTCAACTTAACTTTGATGTTTACTATTATTAATAAGGAATCTGTTGTCTTTAGAGACTAATAAGATCTTCATATACATATTACGTTCTTAAGTTCGTTTCAAAATTAGGGTCAAGAGAAAGCACGTGTAAGCAAAATAATAAAATATAAGTTAGATTATGAAATTTCGAAGAGCAACTCTTTGAGCTTGCAATAATTACTTGAAGGAAGACATTATATTGAACATAATAGAGTATATAAAAAAATCTGCGTAGATTTACCCTTTTTTTTCATTATAGTCCCTGGGCCAGTAATGAAATGGACTTCAGGATAACAAGAAGCTTTTTAGCGGGTTTTTTGACCAGTCTACCACGAATATACAGTTTGATTCAAAAATCGATCACGAAACCTAAGGGGGTGATTCTATTTGACAAAATAAGGGTAGAGCTTCATATAAATTTTTTTCAAAATGTTATTCGTTTTCGAGTTACAAGCCGTCAAAGTTCCATTTTTATTTTGGTTTTTCGCCATATTGTATTTATTTTTGAACCCATCCAGTTGATATTTGGCACACAAATCGAGCCTTGCAGATTTTAAAATTTTACGACAAAAGTACTTTTATTATATACCGCCAGAGGGCACTTTACCCAAGACTTAAAATTTATTTACATCGTAACTTTTTATTTTGACAGATATCGCAAAGCTGATGGCGCCATTTTATAGACAATCACAAACTTAAAAAATAAGGTACTCTTTATTAAAGTCGATAAACCCCACCGTTTAGGCACCAATAGACATCAAAGTTTTCATCAATTTCAATCAATTTACCTACATACATATAAGGTGTCCAGTCAACAACTCAACCGACAAACTTAACCAAACGACTCTACAATAGAAAATAAGAAAAAAACTTTATATAAACATATGTCCTAAACGTCTTAGTTTTTAAACTACGGGGTATTTAATTTTTTTTGTAATATTTAACACATCGTAGTTCAAAAACTAAGACGTTTAGGACATATGTTTATATAAAGTTTTTTTCTTATTTTCTGTTGTAGAATCGCCCCGTACAGTTTATCGGTTGAATTACTGGAACCCTGTTTGTATGTAGGTAATTTGATTGAAATTGGTAAAAACTTTAATGTCGGTTGGTGCCTAAACGGTGAGGTTTATTGACTTTAATGAAAAGTACTTTTATTTTTTAAGTTTGTGATTGTCTATAAAATGGCGTCCCCAGCTTTGCGATATCTGTCAAAATAAAAAGTTATGATGTAAATAAATTCCAAGTCTTAGGTAAAGTGCCCTCTGGCGGTATTTAAAAAGTACTTTTATCTTAAAATTTTAGAATCTGTAAAGCTCGATTTGTGTGCCAAATGTCAAATGGATTGGTTGAAAAATAAATGCAATATGGCGAAAAAACCAAAATAAAAATTGAACTTTGACGGCTTGTAAGTCGAAAACGAATGACATTAAAAAAATATATATATGGAGCTCTACCCTTATTTCAATGTCAAAGTAGAATCACCCCTTAAGTTTCGTGATTAATTTTTGAATCACCCTGTATAAAAACAGTATGCAAAAAATCGTAAAGTTTACACTCAATACATTCGCCTAGTCCGATACCCGCAACAAGTGTTTGAGCCTTATGGTTTCATGACTTTAACCCTTACCATTTTTGACACAATGTTTAAAAATTACATGTAAAACATTGTGTTAAACTTGTTCGACAAAAGTGACGCGTTTGCCCAGTCCGACACCCAAAACATTTAACATTGACAGGCCATTATTATTAATTTTCGAAAATTTCATTTTTTATCCGCAAACCTAAAAAAAAAAGTTAAATTTAGTGACCCATGAACTAAAAAAAGTTATGGCCGGATTTACTATAACTTGATATTTGGTTTAGTAGATGCCACATTTACTATTACATTGCATACATTTGTATTAAATTAAATTTTAGTAATGTGGGTAATTACAGAAGTGCATCAAAATTATCTGATTATTTTGATGGACGAGTGTAAGTTAGGGAGAAAATTACTCGAAGATAGTAAAACTATTAAATGAAGAAATAATAATTGTCTAAACAATTTATATAAAAATACAACAAAATACAATTAAAAAAATGATTAATTATTAAAGACACTTTTATTATAGTTTTTTACATTATTTTCACTATGCAATTATCCCTGTAATCAAGCGATAATTGTCGAGTAGATAAATGGCATGACAGACAGTATGGATTTCGCCACAGCAGACCTTCTTTTCTTCGTATCACACTGCTGGAATAAGTCTCTTGAGTTTCTAGGTGAGTCCAGATCGTTGCTCTTAAAATATCCAAAGCTTTTGACCAAGTCTGGCATGCCGCACTTCTTAATAAACTTTCCTCCTATGGTCTTTCAACTAAACTCTGTACTTGGCTCTCTAGTTATCTATCTGATCGACGTATATCAGTTATTGTGGACGGCCATTCTTCAAGCTTTCACCAAGTAAATGCTGGAGTCCCTCAGAGCTCAGTTCTGGCACCAACATTGTTTCTTCTTCACATCAACGACCTTCTCTCGTCCACAACTAATTCCATTCATAGTTTCGCCGACGATAGTACCCTTCACTCCAGTTTTCAGGTTCCTAAACCCATTACTAAACCTGACTTGGAAAACAAACGCAGAGCGATGCAGATATCTCTTTCGCAGGATCTTAATTTACTATTGGATTGGGGCGCTAAAAATCTCGTCCATTTTAATGCATCCAAAACACAATCATGTTCCTTGTCGCGAAAAGAGTCATCAAATACTCATCCTTTACTTATGAGCAAAGACATCTTGTGGGCGTCACATTTGAAAGTAACCTTAACTGGCATAAACACATTGTATCTATAGCCACGGCAGCTTCAAAAAAAGGTTGGATTTCTCTTTCGAGCCAAAAAGTATTTTTCCCCTTCTAATTTATACACTTTATATGTGTCCCAAATCCGACCCCCTTAGAATATTGTTCTCATATCTGGGGCATGGCGTCCCCCACAACCCTAAGCATTCTTGATTCTATTCAAAGAAGAGCTATTCGTCTTATTAATGATCCTTCACTTACAGAAAGGCTTCCTTCTCTTGCACATCATCGGGCTGTGGGGATTTATCGCTTTTTTATAGGTACTTCCATGGCTTCTGCTCTGAAGAATTGTCCAGTATAGTTCCTCCACTCACGGTTCCCAACAGAGAAACTCGTGGTTCCGCGCGTATGCATCCCTATACGGTCCAACTGGACAGGCCCCGAACTTCCCACTTTGTTCGTTCTTTTATTCCCAGAGTTTCTAGATTGTGGAACCTGCTGCCCGCGGAGGTCTTTCCTTCGGCCCCAAATCTTCAAATATTTAAGTCCCGTGTCAACAAACTCCCTCTTACCTCGCTTAAGACACCCACGGTACGTTAGTATTTAGGCTTTTAGCCTTCGTGGTTTGTCCAAAGATTAAAAAAACCCAAAACAATATTATGACGTATTTCTTCTTTTAAAAAAATCTTGCTGACATCTCACCTACAACTTAAATAGAAAAAGAAGATACTGAAAAGAGCGCAGTATTATTAAATATAAAATAATTTACCTTAAAATAAGCTCAAAAAGAATTTGAACCAAAGAAAATAGAAAAAATACTCAAAAAGCTAATTTCCAAGAATTTAGAACTGTGACAATATAACAAAACATATCTAAGAGAAGCACCATTACACCTAGAGCCATAGGAATTACCTAAAACATATGCGAAAATAGTGATCCACTTTTTGAACGATCTTTATGTGTAAAAATAACACCAAACTAGGACTTCAACTAATCACTTAAATAGTGGTCTAAAATTTACAGTTTCAGACTAAAAGGGATAGCAAAAAACATATCTCTTATTATTCTTACCAACCACTTGTAAAAAACAGTCGTCATTATAGCTCTATTCAGCGTTAACCACCTACATGCTCCTAGTAAGGAGCATACATCCCAGCAACATGGACGAAGACCTCTTAGCAGTAGAAATCCCCTCATAATCACCCCACAACGGGAAAAACCCCCAAAAACGCAAAAAAGCACGGTTTCCTCTACGCCCAAATCTATCGATAGTCGCACCACATCGGACAGCCGAAAAACCACGACTTGCGCATCGGGTACCAGTCCGAGCGACGACCACCCGAACATAAACGAACAGAGGAAAAAGAGCTGCGTGGGAGGAAGTTTAAAGTACGAAATTGGTCGGGATAGATCGTCGATCATCGGGTTTCCGGTGAAGTGGAGTTCCGTAAGGATAAAAGGAACGGGGTTTGAGGAGAGTACGGTTGTTAAATTAGAGCCTTGTAACGGATTACCGATGGGTGGGGAGTACGATAAGCTGCTGAGTCCCACGGGGCAAGGTCAGGGTAATATGAAGAACAATATTGGCAATGTAAGTATTGTAGTGTAAGTTTCTAAGTTGTAATCTCCAAAACTAAGTTGTATTTAGTATTAGCTATATTAGAATAGTGTGTAAGATTATGGTTTTTCTTTAACTATTAAAAGGTTTTAAAAAAAATATTTTTATTGACTTAGTTTTAAATTGCAGGGTGTAAAAACACTCTTTAAAATATAATTACACTTTAGAATCGAAAATCTCACAGACCATTTAAAATTAAAGTTATGAAAGGTAAACACCGCACAAAAGATACTTTTAGCACAGACTTTTACTCAGTTTTATTGACTAAGTTAAAAGTATCTACAAAAAATGTATTGATATTGGAGAAAAATGTTTTAAACTGAAAAATGAAGTTAAGCTCTACACCGATAGTAGGAAATTTTTATGTATTATTATGTATGTTTACATTTTTAGGCAGCTTTTGATGGAGTCCTGATTATAATCTAACTTCTTACCAATAAAAAAAATATTTGTGGTTCCGAAAAACCTATGAAAAGTTAGTGTCTTTAAGATACACCTATTGTCTGTTTATATTTCAAATTGGAAGACAATATAAGCCCTGAAACGATAGTTAGAAACTTCTATGTAGGTTTATGTCAGTTTTTGACAGGCTTCTAGTTATAGTCTAACTTTTAATTGAGAAAATAAATATTTGGTGTTTAAAAAGAGTGAAGATATATTAGCATCTTGAGGATACACCTTTTGTCTAAACATACTAAAAATTTAAAGACAATATAGGCACTTACACCATAGTTAGGATTTTTTATGTAGGATGGTGTTAGCTTTCGACAGAGTCCTGAGTGGCTTTCCAGTGACGCAAATAGAGCGCTCCCGAGTAGCTCAGCTACTCCGTTTTTCTTTCCCTTGCCCCTCATGCACCAACCCCTCTTTTGGTTTTTGTGCTTCAAACGTGTTTTTTTATGGTTAAGGATGGATTTTTTAAAATTGTTTATCTAAAATGGAATTGGATATTAAAAAAGAATATTATTATAAAGCCAAGAAAGGTTAAAAACAACGAAATTTTAAAATTTCTTAATGTATCTCTCTTTCCTTATCTAAGGATGCGTTCCAGTGACTAACTTTTAGGGCAGTTCAAGAGCTTCAAGCCCTGGAGCGTGACGCACAAAAATTTTCGTCACTGGAAAGAAACCCTGGTTATAATCTAACATCTAACCAACAAAATAAATATTTGTGATTTATAACGAACCCTAATAAATTATTAAATGTCCTTTTTTCTGTACATATTTCAAATTGAAAGACACCATAACCACTCAAGCCATATACTACGTTTATATCGAATAGTTCAAGCTGGCTTGAAAACAAAGTGGCTTTGAAGATATTTCCAAGTCTACATATTTATTTCGGTGGCTTGAAACTCGATTGAAAATCGAGGTCAAGCACATTTCAGGCCATCGTCTTACGCATGCGGCAGTTTTGCATCCAACTTCACAGTGAACATCAAATGAAAAACAAACCTCACTTTTTATTTTGTCCCGTTTTGTGTGCTGTTGTTGGTGTGAGCGTGTTTTAAAGTTTTTTCACCTGTTTTTCCACTCATATTTTGTATAAAAATGTCAAAATCATATATGAAATTGACACTGATGACGTTCGAGGAAGCATTCATCTGAAGTTAGGCAGTTATTAAGCCCGCTTGAATCGTTTATATCGTGTTTCTAATCGGCTTCATTGAAGTCAACCCTACTTATTTTTAGGCTTGACTTGAACGATTCAAGTCACTTTCAAGTGCGTTTAATTGGCTTTTTCAAGCCACTTTTAAAAGCCGCTTTAAATCAAGCTAGCTTCAACTATTCGATATAAACGTAGTGATAGTTAGGAAGTTTTTATGTAGGTTATGTCAGTTTTTGATAGACTTCTGGTTATAATCTAACTTTTAATCAATAGAATAAATATTTGTAGTTTAAAAGGAGTAATGATAACTTTGTATCTTAAAGGTACACCTTTTCTCTATACATACTTCACCCTTACACCTTAGTTGGGACTTTTTATGTTGGCTGAGATTGGTTGTAGCTTTCGACAGAGTCCTGGTTATAATCTAGAACTTCTAACCAATCAAATAAATATCTGTGTTTAAAAGAACTTATGATAAGTTTGTATCTTTAAGATACATATTTTTCATGATTATTTTTAATTGAAAGATAATATCCTTTAATGATAGTTATAAATTTTTGTAAAGGCCGTTTATATAGGCTAGTGTCAGTTTATGAGTCTTGGTAAAAAATATACACATAACGCCAAAAGTCTTGGACCCCTGTATATCTTGGTTAATAGGATTCCTACGTGTTTTTTAGTATCAGATGAAAATCTTCTTTTATTTACGAAATAAAAAAGATCACATACTTATTTGGAGATAAAAGTTTTTGTGGTTTGTGCGAAGATTTGAAATTGTTTGCTTACTTTTATTTAGTTTATTTGCAGTTTTAAATACGCAAAGTTAACATTGGTTCTAACTGAAAATGCCAGGACGTGAAATTTCTGTTTATATCAGAGCAAGAATAATTGCTCTGCATGAATCTGGATTTTCTAATCATCATATTTCAGCCAGTTTAAATATTCCAAGATCTTTTGTGAGTCGAATCATCAACAGGTATCAAGAAACTGGAAATGTGAAAAATTGTCTCGTAGTGGACGACCACGTGATTCTACCGAAAGGGAGGACAGATATGTTATAAGCGAATGGAACGCAACGGCCCCAGCCATTAGGGATTATTTCCAAGGTACGTTTAACCGCGTAATTTTCACCAATACCATTCGCAGAAGACTTCACAGCGCAAATTTACGGGCCAGAAGATTTTTAAGGGTACCTCTTTTATTGCCTCGACACCGTGCTGCCCGTCACCAGTGAGCGAAAAACCATAGGGAATGGCTTTTAGCCCAGTGGGAAAGAGTCCTTTTCTCTGACGAATCAAGATTCGGTCTAGTCAGTGATGACCATCGTCAAAGAGTATGGAGAGAGCCAGGGCGTCAATCAAGACTCAACCATCTTCTTGAAGTCGTTTCCTGTCAAGGGGGAAAAGTAATGTTTTTGGGGGAATAATGTACAACAGTCCAACCCCATTAATTTGCATACAACAAAATATGACTAGCGAAATTTACATGAATAATGTTATTAGGCCAATTGTCATTCCCCTTCGCCATGAAACTGGAGAGAATTTCATTTTCATGGATGCTAAAGCCAGACCACATCGAGGCAGAAGAGTTCAGGAGCTTCTTAATGCGGAAGAATTCAGCAGATTAGAGTGGCCAGCTAATTTCCCAGACATAAATCCAATTGAAAATCGGTAGAATATTATTTCCACAGCTATCCACAATCGCAATCCACCACCTAGAACCTAAGAGGAACTTGCGGTAGCCGCCGTAGAAGAATGGGACCGCATATCGCAGGAATTAATTAATAATTTAATCATTTCCATGCCCAGACGTGTAAACTCAATACTCGGAAGTAAGGGAGGGCCCACAGAGTATTAGCTGTATTTTCTTTTTTGTATTGTCATACAGGTAATTTTTGTTGCATTCAACGTTATTTATAAATTAACACTGTTTTTTACATTTTTTGGTATTTCTTTTATTTTAGCCACATATATGAATTCAAAATATTTTTTCAACTAAATTAAAATCAACATGAACAACACTTTAAATTAGTCCTTTTAATTTTTTTTTAAATAAATTAGAAGTATAAAAATGCTAGGGGGTTCAAGACTTTTGGCGTTGAGTGTAGTTTTTGTTGTATTACGTATAATTTACTAGCTTGCAAAGGTAAGATTAACATTTATTTACTCCTGTATAAGAGTAAATGCTACAAAATAATCTTGAATAAATCAAGTAAACGGCATACTAGTTAGGTATATACATATTTTAAATGTCTAACAACAAGAAGTTTAGTACAACCAAATACAAATTTTAGGACAAGGGAACGAGAATGCTTTGAAATTGTGTACACATACATAAAATTTAATGGTATTTTAGTATGCATTACCGTGTTTATGTTACAAAGTTCCCCAAGGGCGTACATTTTACCCATTAATATTTATGTTTAAAATCTCGAAATTTTAACATTAAAAAACAATTAGTACGATATGATTAGTTTTGAAAAGAGGCAGTGGGTAACATCCAACGGAAAAGCATAATTTCCAGCACCACATTGTTCCATACACTCCTTTCAGTATAATACAGGGTTTTTACTTATATTTTTCCACCCACTTCGACTATAAATAAGATGGATAGAAAAGAACGTCCTGTATAAAAATTTATATACTTTTTAGCGCTATTATCTTTTGAGTTTAAAAACAGAAACAAATAAAGATCGAAAACTCAAGAAAAATAAAGATTTTTTTAAAAGGTATGGCTGTATACATATACAGGGTGTTTGGAAAATGCGTTAGGAAATTTTAAGGGGTCATTCCGCAATAAAAAATAATGTTAGTAAGTCCTTTGACAAAATTTCGAAATCTCCCTGGTTACCAAGTTACAGGGGTTAAAAGTTCAATTTTTATTTTTGTTTTTTCGCCATATTGCATTTATTTTTTAACCAGTCTAGTTGATATTTGGCACACAAATCGAGCTTTGCAGATTCCAAAATTTAAAGATAAAAGTACTTTTTTAATGCGGCCAGAGGGCACTTTACCTGAAACTTAAAATTTATTTACATCATAACTTTTATTTTGAAAGATTTCTCAAAGCTGATGACGCCATTTTATAGACAATCAAAAACTTTAAAAATAAGGGTACTCTTTATTAAAGTCGATAAACCCAAGCGTTTAGGCACCAATCGACAATAAAGTTTTTACCAATTTAAATCAAATTACTTACACACATACAGGGTGTCCAGTAACTTAACCGACAAACTTTACAGGGCGATTCTACAACGGAAAATAAGAAAAAAAAAATCTTTATATAAAAATATGTCCTAAACGTCTTAGTTTTTGAACTACGGGTTGTTAAAAATTACAAAAAAAAGTAGAATCGCCCTGTAAAGTTTGTCGGTTAAGTTTTTTTTATCTTTGGACAAACCACGAAAGCTAAAAGCCTAAATACTAACGTACCGTGGGTGTCTTAAGCGATGTAAGAGGGAGTTTGTTGACACGGGACTTAAATACTTGAAGATTTGGGGGGAAGGAAAGACCTCCGCGGGCAGCAGGTTCCACAATCTAGAAACTCTAGGGATAAAAGAACGAACAAAGTGGGAAGTTCGGGGCCTGTCCAGTTGGACCGTATAGGGATGCATACGCGCGGAACCACGGGTTTCTCTGTTGGGAACCGTAAGTGGAGGAACTATACTGGACAATTCTTCAGAGCAGAAGCCATGGAAGTACCTATAAAAAGCGATAAATCCCCACAGCCCGACGATGTGCAAGAGAGGAAAGCCTTTCTGTAAGTGAAGGATCATTAATGAAACAAATAGCTCTTCTTTGAATAGAATCAAGAATGCTTAGGGTTGTGGGGGACGCCATGCCCCAGATATGAGAACAATATTCCAAGGGTGGTCGGATTTGGGACACATATAAAGTGTATAAATTAGAAGGGGAAAATACTTTTGGCTCGAAAGAGAAATCCAAGCTTTTTGAAGCTGCCGTGGCTATAGATACAATGTGTTTATGCCAGTTAAGGTTACTTTCAAATGTGACGCCCACAAGATTAAAGGTGTCTTTGCTCTGTAAAACTTGGCGGCTCATAAGTAGAGGATGAATATTTGACGACTCTTTTCGCGACAAGGAACACGATTGTGTTTTGGATGCATTAAAATGGACGAGATTTTTAGCGCCCCAATCCAATATTAAATTAAGATCCTGCGGAAGAGATATCTGCATCGCTCTGCGTTTATTTTCCAAGTCAGGTTTAGTAATGGGTTTAGGAACCTGAAAACTGGAGTGAAGGGTACTATCGTCGGCGAAACTATGCCAGACCTGGTCAAAAGCTTTGGATATATCAAGAGCAACGATCTGGGACTCACCTAGAAACTCAAGAGACTTATTCGAGCACTGTGACACGAAGGAAAGAAGATCTGCTGTAGATCTTTTGTGGCGAAATCCATATTGCCTGTCATGCAAAATTTCGTGTTTTTCTAAGTACTTAAGAATTTGTGAATTAATTAGTTTTTCCATTACTTTACAAAGAACTGAGAGAATTGAAAGTTAGAGTTGAGAGTTACTGGATTAAGGGAAATGTATGGAGCAATTTTCCGCTAGAATGATTTTTTTATGTTAATGTTTAGGTCAAATTTCCTCCACTAAATCATTAACATATCCCTCTTGTTTACAGGTTTTGTCTCTCGGCGCCGACGTACTTCCAGAATACAAACTACAAAACCCCCAGGTACACAACTACACCATTCTCCACTACTCGCCTTTCAAAGCCGTCTGGGATTGGATAATTCTTATTTTAGTAATGTATACGGCCATCTTTACACCGTACGTTGCTGCGTTTTTACTCGGTGAACCCGACTTTAGCAATAGGAAAAATAAAAAGTATGGTGAAGATCCCATTGTGATCATCGACTTGATCGGTAAGTTCCCAAATAGCTCTATACAAAGTGTTTTAAAATTCAGTATACAATTTTTAAGAAAGCGTTTTTTACGAAATGAAATGAAAATGAAAATATTTTTACGCGCATGAATTTTTAGAAACAGCCAAAAATCATAGGGAGCTAACTCTGGCGATTAGCGTGGATGTTGCAACCGTTCGTATTTTGCGAACTTATCTCCATTTTTGACAGTTAAAAAAACTCCCGCTTTTCGTGTTATTCACCCGGACCCTCCCCAGTGACGCATTTTATCTACCTCACCAGAATTTATCAAAGTGGTTGTCCTAGGTAAATGTTCTTTTAACCGTCAAAAACAAAGAATATTTCGTATACAGGGTGTATCACGGTCGACGGTATCTTAGACGTTTACAGAAAACGGAACATTGGATTTTTTTTAATTTTGCAACATAGTTAGTTGCTTTTGATCTAACGATCTAAAATATGTTTTATGATGCAGCGTTGCCGCTTATATGAAAAAGTAGCATCATCTTTGATATTTCAAATAGAAGACCCTGTATATTTTAGTATTTTTAGTTTGCCATTACTTTCTAAATGTTTTTGTTTGACATTATCCTATACCCATCTCAAACTCCTATATACTATACATATTGGTATTTTTAGTCATGTATCTCAAAGAATTTTGAACCTAACTGGACAAAATTTGGTATTTAAGGGTAAAACAATACTCTGAATTCAGTGTTATTTACCATGGACCTGAATTTGAACACCCTGTATATAGTTTTACCCTCAGAAAACATGCCTGGCACTTCCCACATCTAACCACTCATGTTTTCAGACAAAAAAGGCTCTATATGTGATGACTTTCCAAGACAAATAGAATAATTATAACATTTAATATATTAAGCACCCCACGCTTTTATTCTGAAGTGACAAACTCTTTGTAATGAAAACTTATTTTCTAATTTTTAGTTCGGTTGCATATAAAAGGCGTGTTTCTTTTTTAGTTTTTTTAAACTATTATTTATTTTTCACTTTTAGTTCGATATATCAATTAGTTTTTTAAAAATAAATGTCTAGTTTATTCACTAAAAATTCCTTCTGCCATTTTGTCAAGAGTACACTAGGACACGAGGATCTGTAAAGGAATTTATTTATCCTGGCGGTCCTAATCAGGATAACGGGATACTGTTTTTAAATTATTGCATTGTCATCGGTCCTTCTTGAATTTTAAACTAATCCTATTTTTAATATTATTCTTTTGTACATACCCTGATTTAGTTAAGTGGCACAATTTTTCACTTTTAAAACCCGTTTACGTATTTTACATTATTTTTGCATTAAATTGCATAGCTATACTTTGAATCATTTCAATCCCAGTGTGCCATGAAGCCCTATGTGTATGTATGGTTGCCGCATTATCAAAGAAAAGCCACGCAATTTAATGCAAAATAATGTAAAAACGTAGAAAAACGGGGTTTTAAAAGGTGAAAAATCAAATATTGTGTGACACTTTAGCTTTAAATCAAGAATTGTGTGCAAAAAGAAGGGGGAATATAGTAAAAATAAGCTTAGTTCAAATTTGAACTTTGATGATGAATATCTCGAGAACGAAACGTTTCCGCCAAAAATCTTTCAGATTCATGATCAGCGCCCAAAAACCCCCGTATACCAAATTTCGTTAAAATCGGAGTTGCCGCAGGTTTCTACTTTGGACAAACCACGAAGGCTAAAAGCCTAAATACTAACGTACCGTGGGTGTCTTAAGCGAGGTAAGAGGGAGTTTGTTGACACGGGACTTAAATACTTGAAGATTTGGGGGGAAGGAAAGACCTCCGCGGGCAGCAGGTTCCACAACCTAGAAACTCTAGGGATAAAAGAACGAACAAAGTGAGAAGTTCGGGGCCTGTCCAGTTGGACCGTATAGGGATGCATACGCGCGGAACCACGAGTTTCTCTGTTGGGAACCGTAAGTGGAGGAACTATACTGGACAATTCTTCAGAGCAGAAGCCATGGAAGTACCTATAAAAAGCGATAAATCCCCCACAGCCCGACGATGTGCAAGAGAGGGAAGCCTTTCTGTAAGTGAAGGATCATTAATGAGACGAATAGCTCTTCTTGAATAGAATCAAGAATGCTTAGGTTGTGGGGGACGCCATGCCCCAGATATGAGAACAATATTCCAAGGGAGGTCGGATTTGGGACACATATAAAGTGTATAAATTAGAAGGGGAAAAATACTTTTGGCTCGAAAGAGAAATCCAAGCTTTTTGAAGCTGCCGTGGCTATAGATACAATGTGTTTATGCCAGTTAAGGTTACTTTCAAATGTGACGCCCACAAGATTAAAGGTGTCTTTGCTCTGTAAAACTTGGCCGCTCATAAGTAGAGGATGAGTATTTGATGACTCTTTTCGCGACAAGGAACATGATTGTGTTTTGGATGCATTAAAATGGACGAGATTTTTAGCGCCCCAATCCAATATTAAATTAAGATCCTGCGAAAGAGATATCTGCATCGCTCTGCGTTTGTTTTCCAAGTCAGGTTTAGTAATGGGTTTAGGAACCTGAAAACTGGAGTGAAGGGTACTATCGTCGGCGAAACTATGAATGGAATTAGTTGTGGACGAGAGAAGGTCGTTGATGTGAAGAAGAAACAATGTTGGTGCCAGAACTGAGCCCTGAGGGACTCCAGCATTTACTTGGTGAAAGCTTGAAGAATGGCCGTCCACAATAACTGATATACGACGATCAGATAGATAACTAGAGAGCCAAGTACAGAGTTTAGTTGGAAAGACCATAGGAGGGAAGTTTATTAAGAAGTGCGGCATGCCAGACCTGGTCAAAAGCTTTGGATATATCAAGAGCAACGATCTGGGACTCACCTAGAAACTCAAGAGACTTATTCCAGCAGTGTGATACGAAGGAAAGAAGATCTGCTGTAGATCTTTGTGGCGAAATCCATACTGCCTGTATTCAAAAATCGATCACGTATCTTAAGGGGGTGATTCTACTTGACAAAATAAGGGTAGAGCTTCATATATTTTTTTTCAAAATATCATTCGTTTTCGAGTTACAAGCCGTCACACTTCAAGTTTTATTTTGGTTTTTCGCCATATTGCATTTCTTTTTTAACCAATTCAGTTAATATTTGGCACACACACAACTCGAGCTATGCAGATTCTAAAGTTTTAAGACAAAAGTACTTTTTTAAAGACCGCCAGAGGGCACTACCTAAAACTTAAAATGTATTTACATCATAACTTTTTATTTTGATAGATATCGCAAAGCTGGGGGCGCCATTTTATAGACAATTAAAAACTTAAAAATAAGGTACTCTTTATTAAAGTCGATAAACCTCACCGTTTAGGCACAAATAGACATCAAAGTTTTCATCAATTTCAATCAAATTACCTACATACGTACAGGCTGTCCAGTAACTCAACGGACAAACTTAACCAAACGATTCTACAACAAAAAATAAGAAAAAACTTCATATAAACATATGTCCTAAACGTCTTACTTTTTAAACGACCCTGTGTATGATGCATTTTTAAGAAAGTGACTCTCTAAGGTAAAAGCGCTTTAACCTAATAAATTTAAAGGGCTCCACAAACTACGGTCTTGTACGACATACTTGCACGACGTACATGTCGGTCGTACAAGCCCACGGACTTACATTAACGAAATCAGAATACTTTCATCTTTTATTAACTTGGGTTGTAACTATCCATCTATCTATCTATCTATCTATGTAACGGAATCTTTGAGCCTAATTTTAACCAACTTCCAGCTATTCGATTTCTTTGAAACTTTGCACACGTGTCAAGGACCGATGAAGATGCAATAATTTAAAAACAGTATCCCGTTATCTTTTTTGAATCGCCAGGAAAAAATTCCATTATATTATAAAAACAACACCTAGGATGCCATCTGTTGGCAACATTTCAAACTTTGCTATTAAATGAAGAAGAAATTTTTAGTTTTTACACAATATTGGTTAGTTGCACCATGAGTGTTCAATTTTTATGAACAATAAAATATAGGGTTAGTTGCACCATTAGTTCAAGGATTCCATAATAAAAATTACATTATGTGTAATGTATACATAATACATAATGTGCAATTAATAAAAATTAACATTCTTTTTGGATCGCCAGGAAAAAATTTTCCTTTATATTATAAAAATATAAAAACAACACCTAGGTTGCCACCTGTTGGCAACATTTCAAACTTTGCTATTAAATGAAGAAGAAATTTTTAGTGGGTTGCAATATATTGGCAACGGTCCAAACATTGCCTGATTGCCATCTGTTGGCAAAATTTCAAACTTTGCTACTTAATGAAGAAGAAATTTTTAGTGAGTTGCAATCTGTTGGAAAAATTTTAAAATTTGCCACTCTTGTTCATTAAAAAAATTTTTCGCCATTTTGTCAAGAGTAGCAGAAACTAAAAAATGAAAAATAATTAATAGTTTAAAAACTAAAAACACGCTTTTATATGCAACCGAACTAAAAATTAGAAAATAATTTTTCATTAAAAAAATATTGTCATTTCATAGTAAAAAGCGTGGGGTGATAAATATATTAAATGTTATAATTATTATATTTGCAAATATCTATGATGGAAAAGTTATGAAAAAATAGTAAAATGCACCCCACGCTTTTTACTATGAAATGACAATATTTTTTTTTAATGAAAAATTATTTTCTAATTTTTAGTTCGGTTGCATATAAAAGCGTGTTTTTTAGTTTTTTTAAACTTCTATCTATGTAACGGAATCTTTGAGCCTAATTTTTACCAACTTCCAGCGATTCAATTTCTTTGAAACTTTGCACACGTATCAAGGACCGATGACAATGCAATAATTTAAAAACAGTATCCCGTTATCCTGATTAGGACCGCCAGGATAAATAAATTCCTTTACAGATCCTCTGTGTCTCTTGACAAAATGGCGAAGGAATTTTTTAGTGAATAAACTGGAGCATTTATTTTTAAAAAACTAATTGATATATCGAACTAAAAAATGAAAAAATAAATAATAGTTTAAAAAACTAAAAAACACGCTTTTTATATGCAACCGAACTAAAAATTAGAAAATAATTTTTCATTACAAAGAGTTTGTCACTTCAGAATAAAAGCGTGGGGTGCTTAATATATTAAATGTTATAATTATTCTATTTGCAAATATCTATGAGGGAAAAGTTATGAAAAATAGTAAAATGCACCCCACGCTTTTTACTCTGAAGTGACAAACTCTTTGTAATGAAAAATTATTTTTCTAATTTTTAGTTCGGTTGCATATAAAAGACGAACCGACATGTACGTCGTGCAAGTATGTCGTACAAGACCGTAGTCTGTGGGGTCCTTTATATAAAGTAAAGGCCTCTTTATTAATAAATTTCCTAACTGCGTGTACCTTTTGATGTCTAACCGCAGGCAATTATATTTTAAACTTGAAAGTTATAGTTTCCCTTTGTTAGCTCTTTCGTGAAACTTGGTACATATTTAATAAGTTCATAACAGTGAACGAGTTATCAACTTACTTTTCAAAGTGGTTATTCAAAGTTTATCTATTAAGATATACAGTAGGGTGGTCCTCATTAAGAGTATGTTTGAATCTTTTTACGATAGTCCTGAATAGGCTTCGAATACACTGGACGAAAAAATAAAGGATACAAAAAACTTTTTGACATTTTTCAAATGGCTGTATTTCGCCTAAAAATTATCATACTGGATTTTTTTAAAAAGCATTTAGAAGCTTAAAGTTTTTAGTTTTAACATCCTACAGTGAAAAATTCTTTCAAGCGACGTCTACCGCGCAATCCTGATAGCGCTGTTAGGTAAGGATACAAACCCTGAACAAAATTGGATTATGTAGTTGCATAAAGAATTTAAAATTACGTTACGTAAGTATGCTTTTAAGCCGTGCTTTTAACCTTTTTTAATCGCCGACATATTGTCCCTCGTTGCGTAAACAGATAGTATAAGTGCATATTTATGGTGTTGCTTTTTGTCTCTAATAATTATAATTGTAAAATAAACGCTCTACAAAAAAGATCTCCCATGATTTTTTGCTAACTTAATTGGTCCAAAAGATATTAGATGTCAAAATAATAAATATTAGATGTTTTCTTGTTTCTTAAAAATTTTGTACTAGAGCTGGTTTACATGATTTTTTGTTAACAACTTACTCCCGCAACCCATCTAACAAACATCGCAAAAATCAGTGAAATGAAGAATTGTTGCAAAATTTACCCTATTCGCCATATTTAGTCCTCCCTGACTTCTGGCTGTTTCACATCTCAAAAATTCTTGACAGGAAAATGATTTTTAATGAACGAACATGTAGTAGAAGCTGTAGAAGAGTATTATACCAATTTTCCGAATTCACATTTCACAAAATTTATTTTCAACCAGTAAGTCCTAATCTTAAATAACCATTACCCTATCTAATAATAGGGTAATATTTGTGGTGCGTATGCATAATAATAAAAAGGGTAACAATCTGCCTCATTTAGTCTATACACATTAACAACGAGGTACAATTAATCTACCTCCTGAAGTTATTGATAAAATGGAATATAAATATTAATTATTCATTACCCTTTTTATTGATAGGGTAACTATACTATATACCTATTATATCTAATGATAGAGTAACGATTTTCCCATCCATATTAATAGAGTAACAATTGTGGCTAAGCACAATGATAGGATAAAAATCTACCTTCCTCAGTCATAGGTAAAGTGAGAAATTAAAGGTTTTTTTAATTAGTTACCCTATCTCTTATGATAGGGTACTTATTGTTTTTATGTACATGTACAGTGATACGTAGCAATTTAATTATAAGGTAGAAAACTTTGAATCATTACCCTTTTTAATGATAGGGAAACTATTTTATGTATGTGTGTCTACGTAAGTTGGCGTCATATAAGAAACTTTTTATTATTAATTTTACGAAAAAAGTTATTATTGATAAAAATTTCTGCATGGTCCGAAACCTAAAATACAATCATCAGATATCTACAGAGGTTTGGCCAAAAGTGTTATTTTTGCTTAGAAGTAAAGTACCTGTATTTTTTAAAATATCGCAAATTTTTATAAAGAAAAGATGTTTAAGAATTTAAAGTTACTTTTAAATATGCAATTTCGTTCATTTTCAAAAAAATATATATGTTTTTGATTTTTTTTTCTGCCAATATAGAGAAAATTTAAGTTTGTACATTAGTTCATTGTACATTCTTCTGGTTTTAATAACATTAAATTTAAAAAGTTTATTTAAAAATTTGCTAGGGCATTAATAATTATAAAATGTAGTGCTCTAGTAGTAATTTTTATTTCCAAACATTTTTTTATAACAATTTTTGATATGAGCAAAAATACAGGTACAAACCTCGTAGATGACTATTACAATTTGATATCTGATGGTTGCTTTTTAGGTCTTGGACCATGCAGAACTTTTTATAAAGAATAATTTTTTTCGTAAAACCAATATTAGAGAGATATGGGTGGTGCTGTAACGTCATACGGTATTAACGTAAGCGCTATTATGACAGTTAAGTTATGCGCGATTCGATTTTTACCGTCGCTGGTGGTAATAACGTTACCGTATGGAGTTATTTGCGGGCTGATAACGCCATGTGCTATTTAAAATAGCGAATAGAGTTGCCACGCGCACAATATTTTTCTTTGTTTATTTTTTAAGGTTATCTTATTTATTTCGACGATTTTTACAAATATTTTTGTAATAGAGCCACAGAGTAAAGTTAAACTACTAATCTTTGATAAAGCCTTGCTTTTCTTATTTTGGGATAAATATCGCAGGTGGGAAAAGAAACGAAAAGGTT
The DNA here is from genome assembly GCA_014170235.1 of Listronotus bonariensis. NCBI lineage: Eukaryota > Metazoa > Arthropoda > Insecta > Coleoptera > Curculionidae > Listronotus > Listronotus bonariensis. Next base: position 52,920 of record JACEGR010003981.1, on the reverse strand, counting down.
AAGATTCTCGGCCGAGAATAACCTGGCTTTACTGAGAGAATGTCTTGGTCAAAATTCGTCTGGAAAAGTGGGAAAATGTACAGTAAAATGTGTTTGAGATAACGGGAAAAACTTTAATATTCGCACATTAAAGGATCATTGGTTTTTGATTTTGTAAAAGTTAATTCGCAGACAGGCGTAATTAACTGTTTGTAATACGGCGTCTTCCATATCTCTAAAAACAAACACTAAATACCGTATGCGGTATTTAAATAGCGCCTTACGTAAATTACGAACGTAGGCGGTAACCAAAGTACCCATATCTCTCTGATAACAAGGTTCCCCATATGACGGCTACTTACGTATACACACTATAAGCATTATGATAGGGTAATGATAAGGTAATAATCTGATTTCTTGGTGTTATGATAAAGTAATAAGTGCAATTCTCTAATTACTGACATTTCAGTGGATGTGACGTTTATAGTCGACATCCTAATTAATTTCCGAACGACCTACGTGTCGGGCAACGACGAGATCGTATCCGATCCTGGCAAAATAGCTGTACACTACCTGAAAGGATGGTTTCTCATCGATCTGGTGGCCGCGGTACCCTTTGACCTTCTGTTTTTCGGTACCGATACGGACGAGGTACGTATTTTGAAACTTTTAAGTGTATTGCATATGTTTATCGTTATCGTTAGGGTTAGCGTTAAGGATATCGTTGTCACGTTACCGTTATTTTTTGTGGAAGGTTGCTAATAGAATATAGACCAAGCTCTATGTGGTTTTGGGTGGATGTATTAAGTGTCAATAATGTTTTTGCTATAAAAGTATTCGTTGAAATCTTCGTAACAAGAATTGTGATAATTTATGCAAGTACACAAAGATATACTTTTGGTACGAATGGGAGGTTTGGCTGCTGCACGAGCATGAGTGAACAAAGACAGTTTATGCATGTGTTGCATACTATATTTTTTCTACGACTGTATAAATTTTATAATATTAGTTTCTGAGTCATCCAAACTCAATACTTTCATTAAATTTTAATAATTTTTATTTAAATAATAAGCAAATTGATAAATTTTTAAATTTTAAAGTTGTTTTTTTCCGCTGATTAACGTTCTGCCAACTGAAAAACAATTTAACATTGGGTTTATGATTTATGGCAAAAAAATAGTTTTTTTTAAAATGGAACATCCTGTACAAGCAGGCAGTATGGATTTCGCCATAAAAGATCTACAGCAGATCTTCTTTCCTTCGTATCACACTGTTGGAATAAGTCTCTTGAGTTTCTAGGTGAGTCCCAGATCGTTGCTCTTGATATATCCAAAGCTTTTGACCAGGTCTGGCATGCCGCACTTCTTAATAAACTTCCCTCCTATGGTCTTTCAACTAAACTCTGTACTTGTCTCTTTTAGTTATCTATCTGATCGACGTATATCAGTTATTGTGGACGGCCATTCTTCAAGCTTTCACCAAGTAAATGCTGGAGTGCCTCAGGGCTCAGTTCTGGCACCAACATTGTTTCTTCTTCACATCAACGACCTTCTTTCGTCCACAACTAATTCCATTCATAGTTTCGCCGACGATAGTACCCTTCACTCCAGTTTTCAGGTTCCTAAACCCATCACTAAACCTGACTTGGAAGACAAACGCAGAGCGATGCAGATATCTCTTTCGCAGGATCTTAATTTAATACTGGATTGGGGCTCCAAAAATCTCGTCCATTTTAATGCATCCAAAACACAATCATGTTCCTTATCGCGAAAAGAGTCATCAAATACTCATCCTCTACTTATGAGCGGCCAAGTTTTACAGAGCAAAGACACCTTCAATCTTGTGGGCGTCACATTTGAAAGTAACCTTAACTGGCATAAACACATTGTATCTATAGCCACGGCAGCTTCAAAAAGCTTGGATTTCTCTTTCGAGCCAAAAAGTATTCCGCTTCTAATTTATACACTTTACACTTTATATGTGTCCCAAATCCGACCTCAGTTGGAATATTGTTCCCATATCTGGGGCATGGCGTCCCCCACAACCCTAAGCATTCTTGATTCTATTCAAAGAAGAGCTATTCGTCTCATTAATGATCCTTCACTTAGAGAAACGCTTCCCTCTCTTGCCCATCTTCGGGCTGTGGGGGATTTATCGCTTTTTATAGGTTCTTTCATGGCTTCTCCTCTGAAGAATTGTCCAGTATAGTTCCTCCACTCACGGTTCCCAACAGAGAAACTCGTGGTTCCGCGCGTATGCATCCCTATACGGTCCAACTGGACAGGCCCCGAACTTCTCACTTTGTTCGTTCTTTTATCCCTAGAGTTTCTAGACTGTGGAACCTGCTGCCCGCGTAGGTCTTTCCTTCCCCCAAATCTTCAAGTATTTAAGTCCCGTGTCAGCAAACTCCCTCTTACCTCGCTTAAGACACCCACGGTACGTTAGTATTTAGGCTTTAAGCCCTCGTGGTTTGTCCAAAGATTTAAAAAAACACATTTGTACATTATATTACTATTCAAAAGATCTGCTAAAAAGCTGTAAGAAAACATGTAATAATATATAAAATTTTTAATAGTTTCGAAATATGGCTATTCTCAGAATTTGATGATAAACTGGCATTTTTAAATAACGCACCCTGTATATTGCACCACCATTAAATAGATATTTTTAAGAGCTTTAAGAAAATACCACATTTGATATTTTTATCTCCTATAGTTTTGAAAATATGGCCATCGAAATCTGAAGCTCTAAGCTAAAATAAGAACATATTTCCAAAATTATAAGAGATAGACATATCAAATGTGAGTGTTTTCTTAAAGTTTTTAATAATATCTATTTAATGGTGATACAATATACAGGATGTTTTATTTAAAAATGCCAGTTTACTATCAAATTCCTGAGGATGGTCATATTTCCGAAACTATTAAAAAATTGGATATATTACATTTGGACTAAATTTAATTACCCAGTATATTTTTATACTCTGTCCAAATTAAATACGCAAAATTATAAGCGGTAATCAACGCGTGATATCGCTTTTTCTCTACAGCTATTGGTTAAAATGAAATAAAACCTATGTTATTGTAAACCTAGAGCATTGCCTTTTAACCAATGGATGTAGAGAAAATGCGATATCACGAGTTGATTACGGCTTAAAATTTTGCATATGTAACTTGCGGGTTCAAATGGTTTTTAGCAAAAACGTGCCTGTCATCTCATACATCCCACCAAAAACTAATGAAGCTTGGTATAAAATATACTCCTTACAAAAATTAACGTATAGACTCGATTTCCTCCATAAGCTTCAACACGAAAATGCTTTCATTTAAATGGCCATATCTCTTTTAATATTTAGGTTATTAAGACAATTAAAGAAAGAAAATTTTAAAGAAAGGTGGAGCTATAACCTTGGAGTAACCGTTGTTATTTACTGTTAACAATACATTCTGCAGGGTTATTAAAGGTTTTTGAAAAAAAACATATAATTTCTTTAATGCCCTGTATGATATGCTGTTAAAAGGGGGTAATCTCATTCGTAAATAAATTATATCCTTACTTAATAAATTATTCATTTTGCTCAAAAAATTAGTCACCCCGTAGGACGTAATGGTAACAGTGTATAATAAAATAATTATAGCTTCACCTTTCCTAAATATTTTCTTTTTAAAAATTGTCTTAATAACTACATTATTTAAAGAGATATGGCCTTTTAAATTTAACCATTTTTGTATTGAAGCTTATGGAGAAAATGGAGCATATGCGATAACACCGCCCCACAAAAAAAGTTGGTGGTCCGAAGGACAAGACCATGGTTTTTATGGTTTTCGGGTCGCTGACTCCAAATCTCGTGTTGGTTTGACCCCATCACGTTGTGGTCAAGGTCATATAATTAAAATTCATCTAAAATAGACCACAAGCGTGGTATCTCTATGTTTTTCGAATCCAAAGTTAGTTTGACCCCATCATGTCATGGTCAAGGTCATTTCAGGTGAAATTATCATAATACCTTGAAAATAGACCACAAACGTAGTACCTTTATGTTTTTGGAATCGCCTAATCCAAATCTGGGACGGTCAATATGACAACGGATTTGAATTTAGCGACCAAAAAATTCCAAGATATCATGATTTTGGTGCATTTAAGACAGCTTCTGATGATTTGGCCTTGAGCTTAACCTCATAGGGTCAATTTGTCCACGAATTCGGATTCTCAGGGACCTCGATAACATCAATATACCATAAAAGTGGTCCATTTTCAATAAAATTTAATGATTTAACCTTGAAATGACCCTGACCACACCCCTGATGGGATCAAACTGACTCTGGATTCACATTCAGCGATTCCAAAAACATAAAAATACCACGATTTTGGTCTCTCTTTGATGAATTTGACTGATCTGACCTTGAAAAGACCTGACCCTGACCTGATAGGGTCAAATCGACCCCAGATTCGGATTTAGCGACCCTAAAAACATGAAGATATTATGGTCTAGTCTTTCGGACCACCAACTTTTTTTTGTGGGGCTGTGTAATTTTTGTGAGGTGTGTTTTTTTCTGTTGCAACCAAAATGAAATTAATTAGTAAATATTTTTTTATCAACAATTTATTTGAGTCATATTTGTCGTAATTTTTAATTTCATATATTTTTGTTTGTTTTAAATGGAGTTTGGTTTGGTTTAGATCACGTTTTGTTTACATCAGATTTTCATAATTTCATAATAAATTGAAAAATGGTAGTTTAAGCTATTTCGACAAAACCCGTGGGTGTTTTGTTTAATCACAGTGACAGATGAGTTCAATTTAAAATGCCGATACTTTAATCAAAAATAATTTTTAATAATGAACTAAAAATATATTTCAAAATGCGAAAAGTAGTTTTTACTCAAAGCTATTCAGCTATTGTTAACAATTAAAAATAGTGTTTACAAAAATAGTTCACAGACCGGGAGCAAGTCGTCTAATAAATAATAGTTTAAAAAACTAAAAAACACGCTTTTATATGCAACCGAACTAAAAATTAGAAAATAATTTTTCATTAAAAAAAATATTGTCACTTCATAGTAAAAAAGCGTGGGGTGCTTAATATATTAAATGTTATAATTATTATATTTGCCAATATCTATGAGGGAAAAGTTATGAAAAAATTGTAAAATGCACCCCACGCTTTTTACTATGAAGTGACAATATTTTTTTAATGAAAAATTATTTTCTAATTTTTAGTTCGGTTGCATATAAAAGCGTGTTTTTAGTTTTTTAAACTATTATTTATTTTTCATTTTTAGTTCGATATGCATTTATGTATGTATGTATGTTAAAATGCTCCAGTTTATTCACTAAAAATTCCTTCGCCATTTTGTCAAGAGTAGCTAAACCTGAGAAAAGTTTGGAATGTTGCCCAAAGATGGCAACCCAGGTGTTGTTTTTATAATATAATGGATTTTTTTCCTGGCGATCCAAACCAGGATAACGGGATACTGTTTGCAGATTATTGCATTGTCATGGGTCCTTAATACGTGTGCAAAGTTTCAAAGAAATCGAATAGCTGGAAGTTGGTTAAAATTAGGCTCAAAGATTCCGTTACATAGATAGATAGATGGATAGATGGATAGATAGATAGTTACAACCCAAGTTAATAAAAGCGTGTTAAAAAAGGGAATTCTGGAAAAGGATGTGTTAAAAAGACTGGGGAGGGGTGAGTTCAATGTTCAGGGGGAAGGGTATGCAATATAAATGTAGAAATTTTTTTCTTGCAAATAAACGCGTCTTGCCTACACATATAATATCAATAGTGTACCGTGAAATATTGGCATGGGCGAAGTTGGTTTGCGAGGCTCTTTAAGTGACATAATTCAAAAACTTATCCCAAAAATTACTTGATGGGCAAAACAGAGCTCTTTTTGCCCATATTGCGCATATACTAAATATTGGTTTAATTCATTACATCCATAGGTTTGTTCCAGCAGGCTGTCAGAAATGTTTGCAACCGTTCGGACATCAAATTTGTCGTTCCAGCAGTGCCATGTTTCTAACATTATACAATTGTTTGTTGTTCCAGCAGTAGTTTTAAGATATTGAAATGTTGGAAACTGTTTGAAAAGTTTGCAAACTTTCTTCAAACATTACTGACAATTTTTAACATAACCTTTCTTGTATTGACGTATAAGCAGTATGCACGCCTTGTTTATTTTTCGTTCCAGCAGAAAACTGTTGCCAACATTTCTAACTAATGTTTGTAACAATTTCTGCGTTTTACGATTGTTGGTAACATGTTTCCAACATTCTGCTGAAACAAACCTTTTATTATTCACATTTTCCGGAAGAGGGAATAACCTCCTGGGTCTTTGCTAGTTTTTGCTAGCTGCTTGCAAGACACTTCAAAATATAATTTACCACTTATTATTAGTTCCGCTTTTAATATTTCTATCCTCATTCGGCTCTATTCGTTTGTCCAAAGATTTGATGTTAAATATTGTTAAATTGAAAATCCTAGGTGGTAACCCTAACCGCAATATATGGAAGCGGAGCTTTAACCCAGCCTGTCAATGTTAAATGTTTCGGGTGTCGGACTGGGCAAACGCGTCACTTTTTTGTGGGACATGTTGACCACAATGTCAACAGTCACGAAACCCGCCTAGCCCGATAACCCATGTGTTTGAGCCTTATGGTTTCATGACTGTTGCCCTTACCATTTTTGACAGAATGTTTAAAAATTGCATGTAAAACATTGTGGTAAACTCCTCCGACAAAAAAGTGACGCGTTCGCCCAGTCCGACGCCCAAAACATTTGACATTGAAAGGCTGGGTTAAAGAAGCCCCGCTTCCATATATGGAGGTATGAATATTCGTGGTAGACTCGTCAAAAGAACCTCCCTAAAAATGTTTTAAAAGGGTTCTTATCATGATCCCACTCTCACACCTTACATTTTTTTCTTGCCCACCGAGGAACCATAGAAGTTCCTTTGTTGTTCCTTTGTTTATATATGCAATTTTACGGATTCTGCTTCGACGAATTAGCCAATAAAATTTTACTTCTTTTTACTGTCAAAAATCAAGCAGGCAACAAAATTGTATTAATAAAAATACAACTAATTAAAAAACCGTAGTTCTAATAAATATTGACTTTAGGAAACGATAAATTTATAATACAAAAATGGCCCATTCAGAGAATTGTGAAGTTATTTATTAAAGGCAGCGCATTGACATTTTACGAGGCTCAATGAATAATAGAACTCTTAAAAGGATTTATTTTATAGAGCGCGAAAACATAGAGCCTTGAGAGCAAAATGAAAATGATGAAGCAAATATGGGGCGTCTGCTCTATTATTTTATAACGAGGCGCGAGAAGCGATGCAATTTATTTTTCTGGTAATTGTCTCTAAAGTGGAAGCAACTCTAATTTCGAGCAAATTTGGCATACGTGGGTTTTTGAGGTGTTGAATCTAAACAAGCTTACCTTATGTTCACTATATTTCTTCTTTTTTGACTGACAATTCTTATTATAACAATAAATTTTCATTCAATACAGGGTGATTCAAAAATCGATCACGAAACTTAAGGGGGTGATGCTACTTGACAAAATAAGGGTAGAGCTTCATATAATTTTTTTCAAAATGTCATTCGTTTTCGAGGTACAAGCCGTCAAAGTTCAGTTTTTATTTTGTTTTTTCGCAATATTGCATTTATTTTTTAACCAAGCCAGTTGATATTTCGCACACAAATCGAGCTTTGCAGATTCTAAAATTTTAAGACAAAAGTACTTTTTTAAAATACCGCGAGAGGGCACTTTACCTAAAACTTAAAATTTATTTACATCATAACTTTTTATTTTGACAGATATTGCAAAGCTGGGGGCGCCATTTTATAGACAATCAAAAACCTAAAAAATAGGGTACTTCCTATTAAAGTCGATAAACCCCCGTTTAGCCAGTAATCGACAATCAAATTACCTACATACATACAGGGTGTCTAGTAACTCAACCGACAAACTTTATGGGGCGATTCTACAATGGAAAATAAGAAAAAACTTCATATAAACATATGTCCCAAACGTCTTAGTTTTTGAACTACGGAGTGTAAAAATTAAAACAAAAGTTTTTTTAATATTTAACACACCGTAGTTTAAAAACTAAGACGTTTAGAACATATGTTTATATGAAGTTTTTTTCTTATTTTCTGTTGTAGAATCGCCCCATAAAATTTGTCGGTTGAGTTACTGGACACCCTGTAAGTATGTAGGTAATTTGATTGAAATTGATGAAAACTTTGATGTCTATTGGTGCCTAAACGGTGAGGTTTATCGACTTTAATAAAGAGTACCTTATTTTTTAAGTTTTTAATTGTCTATAAAATGGCGCTTCCAGCTTTGCGATATGTGTCAAAATAAAAAGTTATGATGTAAATAAATTTAAAGTTTTAGGTAAAGTGCCCTCTGGCGGTATTTAAAAAAGTACTTTTGTCTTAAAATTTTAGAATCTGTAAAGCTCAATTTGTATGCCTAATATCAACTGGATTGGTTAAAAAATAAATGCGATATGGCGAAAAAGCCAAAATAAAAATTGAACTTTGACGGCTTGTAACTCGAAAACGAATAACATTTTGAAAAAAATTATATGAAGCTCTACCCTTATTTTATCAAGTAGAATCACCCCCTTAAGTTTCGTAATTGATTTTTGAATCACCCTGTATTTTATAAACACCTTTTAAAAACCTGTTTTTTCTATTTATTTTACACCGTTTTTTTATTAAATTGCAAATATTTTACTTCCAAACGCCGCAACCATGCATACACATTTTATTACCATGAAAGGCTACTTGATTTAAAATAAAGCTTTTAAATAAATATAGAAAACGCATAAAATTAATTTAAAAAAACAAGTTTAAAAAGATTGTTTTATTGTAAATAAAAAACCATGTGCAAATCATAGATAACCTACATTTAGATCAGCAGTGGCAAGAAGCATTCTTCGGATTTTTACGCCCTCGCGCAGTAAACAAATTGAGGGTGGACGAACATGCGCATTTAAAATCCGTGGCAAAATACAAACATCGGCACCCCGTGCCCTCCGTCCGCGGTCTGACCGTGACGCTCATTAGCTACCGTACTCCGAACAGAAAACCAGGACACCGTCGACAAATTCTTTCCGATAATGCGGATGGATAGTCTGTTTGACGCCAGGCGCGTTTCCTCTTGATTTGCTTGCGCACAAACCGGTTTTTCGCCCATGAAATGTAACTTTTGTTTCGCGCAGGTAATAACATTGGCAATCCATCGAGATCAGTGGTGCAAATTTAGTAAAATAATAAGAATTTCGTGCAAAAAAGGAGTGAATATAGTGAAAATAAGGTTAGTTTGATTTTCAACTTTGATGATGGATATCTCAAAAACGTTTCCTACTAAAAATTTATATGTAGGCCGTTTAACTCTAATGTCATTAAAACACAATCATGTTCGCTGTTTACTAAAATTCTTAACAACAAAAAATAGGTTACAAAAAAATACTGTGTCAGTGTAGAGAAAACTTAAACTACCATTTAAAAAATAAAATTGTTGGTTTATTTATTTTTAGAACCGAAAAACCGAAATAAGTGTTTTAAATGTTGCATTTTTGAGAAAAAATAATGGAATGATTGTTGCAAGACGGTGAATGTTTATTTAATGTTAGTAATCTTTTTGTTAGTTAAGTTTTTTTGTTAAGATCTTCGGGAAATCTGGCAGTTTATATACAGAGTGTTGCAATTTTTCGCATTATCTGCTTTGTACCTAACCGTGCTTTACAAAATTGCAAAAAGAAACTATTTTTTCTATTAGCGTTCAAAAAGATACTGTTTTTTTATTATTTTTATAAAGATAAAACACTTTACGCATCAGTAAGTACATAATGTCTTCGACACTTTTTTCACACTTTAAATAAATGTTTTTTAATGCCTACTGGAATTTATTTTAATATAAATTTATGCAATATAACAGTAAACGCGGCATCAACTAAATCAAAGATCAATTTACCATATATTCCGCCATTACTTTTTTAGTTCATGTGTCATTTATTTTAAAATTTATTAGTTTGCTGGATAAATTTAATAGAAATTAATAAAAATGTATAATAATAATCAATTCAGATGACTTAGAAATTAAAATCATAAAATTCATGCGGTCGTAGAAAAATATAATATGCAGCAGACGTTTTTAACGAAAAGGAGATTTGACAGCACGAGCCGTCAGTATGAGTGTGCAATCCCATGACTATTTCAGACAGAGAAAATGTTATTTTGCTACGTGAGAAATGGACACTCTGTAGAAAAATATATTTATCATCCTACTTTAGATTCTTAAAACCATTTTTTTTTAAGTTTTATTTTAATTTTTGCTTATTCATATTTTGTTTTACTCTCATTTTTTTTATTTCTTGCTTTAAATTTTTTCAATTTAGTGTTTTTCTTATTGTTTCTTTTTATTCATGCGTTTTTATCTGCATTCATTAGGTAACATACAGTGACTTTTTGTGAATCGACAATTTTTTTAAATCGATCTTTTTTCAATTCTTTTCTATAGTTGGGCTTGGATAAGGATGAGGTAGAGAGATATAGTTTTGAATCGCTTTGATTTTTGTTCATTTTCAGCGGCTTTACGCAAAAATATACTCTAAAATCAAATTCCTCCACTTTTCGTATTGAACAGAGTTATCCAACAAAATTGTATTAAATCTTAGAAAAATTGTATTTAATTTTTTATTAAAAATACCAGAAAATGTCCAATTAATTATTACACAGCCTTAATGATATTTTTTTATCTCTGTGACAGTTCACGAAATTGTATGCATAAGAACCACAGTACCGTGGCAGAGACAACAATGAGACGAGCAACTAAATGTAAATAAATTATCCGAGAGAAAGATAGCTGCTGGGCCTTCCTTGTCTGTCTTCAAGGAAGGTAAACGCAGATGGCGCGTGAGTAGACTTTATCGTTTGCCCGCCAAATTCAAATTATACAGCTGTGCTATTTTTGCCCTTAATGTTAGGTACTTGTTTTTGTTTCCTATTAATATAAAATATTGGGGTTTAGTTCAATAATTACACACACCTAATTTAAAAATGTCATTTGTTTGGTTTTTATAAAAGATTTTCTCTTACAGATAACCATGTCAATATTACCATAAATTATCTGTTGAAAAGCACAAATTTAATATATACACTGTGATCACTAATAAAAGTCAATATTCAAAGTCCAATTAAAGGTAAAAACCTACGAAACACACAATAAATCACAGAAAATGTAAACAAACTGTCCAAACAAATCGGCCATTGAAAAATATCAAACACAAATATCGAATAACATTTCGGCGCGACTGCCTGCGGCAACGTTGTCAAGTTAAAAATATTCGATTCATGGTATATTTTCTTTCTCTTAATTAGATGTGAGCCAAAAAAGGACATTAAAGTTTACATGCAGAAATTGTAAACAACTTGGCAACCAGGTCAAAGCGATGATTGCTCCATCTACGATAGCCTGCCATGATGAAAGACAAAGACATATTTATTGGAACTTGCGTTAAACCAGAAAGAGATAAATACAATGGACAAATTGTAAGGACCAGTTACTCGTCTCATTGTTGTCTCTGACCGTGGGTATCGGTTTATTAGATGTTTAACCCATCTTTGTTCCTGTTTCTTAAAAATTAAAAAAAAAGAACTTGGATTTTAGAGTGTATTTTTGCTCCAAGTAATTACTCACACCATTACATGGTATCTATTCAACATTTTATACATTTTTATCTTGTAAACTGCTTGAGGAGATATTTTATTTGTACTTTTCTGCACGCTGTATCTTGGTATGCTATTAAATTGTACTTTTTATAGGTTTTGTATTTATATTATATTGAATTTAGGTAAGGCTTACATTTTATACAGGCCGGATCGAATTTGTGACAGAAATTGTTGATTTTGATCTATCCTGTATATAAAATTTTTTGCTTTCTAGGTATTTTTTACAATGCTTCAGTTTTTTTGAGAACATTCAGAAAACATTTTTTATTTAATTTAAAACACTTGTATTTCTCATGTACCGGGTGCCAGGTTATATTTTTACAATTTTTTTCATTGTCGTATAAAAAAATAAAATAATCAGTTTTTTGGTTTTATTGCTTAGTTTTCGAACTAGTTATCAGATTTGTATTATCTTTTAAGGTATGGGTACAACAAAAAGTATGATTTTGTTAAATGAAGCACCCTGTATAATGTATTCCCATTAAAAATATCCTTTAAGAAATTTAAAAAATCTACTCTCTTATATGTCTATATTTTTAGTTTCGGAAATATTACCCTCTTAATTTTAAGTATAATTTTAAATTTTAATATGGTTTTTTTGCAACACTTGTTATACGAATCATATTATTAAATCGACCATTTTGTTTTTGTTCTATAGAACGTCACAGCAAAATGGCAAAAATGTGATAAAAAGACATTTTTAAAAATCCAACCCTTTTTGCAAAAAGTGCATCTTGATACCTTTTTTTAAAGTTATTGACATCAAAATAGGTTGAAATGGACAGCCACACTCTATAATAGAAATAATTTGCATGGCCTTATTTCCAAAATGAATAAAGACGTATCAAATGTGGAAATTTTTTAAAGTCCAGTTTTACAAAGCAGGTTTTGGTTAGTTCTACCGAACTAAGGTCAAGCCTTTGAACTTTCCGTAAAATCTCAATATTGCTGTTAAGCCGGCTGTCCATGTGAGCGGTTTTCCGCTCGCGGATGATAATTCAGCGTTGTGATTGGTTAGTGCAAATCTGAAAATGCTTTTCCCGCCATTTTCGACGCAGATCCGCAAAAAAGTTGAGATGAAGTTAACTTTTTTGCGTTTTCCACTAGATTGTGTGGATTTTTTAAATAAATAGTCAGGAACTATAACCTTGAACTAGTTGATGAGCTTGATGAGTTGTTGCTTGAAGATAAGACAAGAAGTTAAAGGTTCATTTTAATAAAAGAAGTGTTATGGATGACATTAACTACACTTATTTTAATTATTTACGTCAGTATCATATTTGGCGAAAAAAATATATTTATCCTACTTTCAATACGACCAAAAGACAAAAAAGGAGGCACAGGTTTTGGGTTAGAAAATTTTTTTAGAAAGAAAAGTTCATAGCCAATATTATACTTTATTAAAGGAGTTAAGACAACATGATGATGAAAAACACTTCAATTATTTAAAAATGTCAAAGGAGCATTTTGACAAATTGTTACAGAAAGTTGAGTCAACTATTAGCAAGTCCCACACAGTTCGTGAGCCAATAACTGCAGGCGAGCGTCTAGCTTGTACTCTAAGGTAAATAGGTAACAAAAAAGTGTATGTGGTAAATAAAAGACTAAGACAAGCTATTAACCAAAGTTGCCTAATTTGCTGGAGTTATTATTATCCATTATCCATTATCCATTATCCAATTTGCCATCCCACAGACAGATGATGATTGACATCCAGTGACCTTCACAACCGTAGTATCAACCAAAGAAAATTCACATAAACAAAGCATCAAATCACCATATTCAAAATGCTTTAATATTTTTCGCTACAATGGACGTGTCAGCGGATTTTCTGCGCGTATTTTTAATACGCGGACGGAAAACCGCTCTCATGGACAGCCGGCTTTAGTGTCAAGGAGTTGAAAGAAATTGAGATTTTACGGAAAGTTCAAAGGCCTGACCTTAGTTCAGTAGAATTAACCAAAACCTGCTTTGTAAAACTGGGCGTAAAAGTCTTTTAAAAACCTTTTTATTGTCTATATAATATAGAGGGTGTTTCATTAAAGAAAAATATTTCCTACATACCTTTTTTCTCTCTTTGTTTTATTTGTTTTTTCAATTATTTTTTTTATTATTGTTTATTATTTTATAGTTATTTTTTTATTTCTCGCAGGTTCTAAGTAATGCAAATAATGAAAAACACAAACAGGTAATCATCAAAAAAAAAGTGTTTTAATTCCCATAATTTTTTTGTTTACTTTAATTTAATTTAGTTTTACCGAAAAACAATTACAGGACATTTTGATAATTCGGATTTACTTTTTTCAATATTTTGATATGTTACTAACACAATTAAAAATATTAACAAAGCATGAATTTTAATGAAAAAAAACATTTAAGAATTAATTTGTTTTTTTCTACAGGATTGTGCAAAAAGCCTGCTTCTTTAAAACCAAACATAAAAGTTATTAAAGGTTAAAAACAACAACAAATCTATTGCTATGCGAAACCTTCCTTAATACAGAATCAAGCTAATTCACTCGGCCGCCTTTTAAATTGACCTTATTGGTTTATATGGCAATGGAAGATGCATTAAAATCAAAGAAAGAAGAACATAAGCGCGTTTAAAAAGGATAGAGAATCCTGTTTTTAACGTTTAAAGTAAAAAAAAATTGCTTGTTACATATGATAGCATTATTTCCTTTACCTAAAAAAAGGCACCGTTAGCGCATGCTTATAAGGTCTACATAACACAAAAAATTTATGGTTGACTCTTTGTTTGACCTCCGGACAGTGCGGACGTGCGTAGAGGACTACAAAGTTCTTCCCGATGTGGCGGCTAGAGGTGTCGTACGAACGTTTTTTACCTTCGGGGATCAAGGAAAGATTCACGCTAAATTGACGGCATCTTTCTTCTGGATCTAAGCGCTGTGAGCGAAGATTCCTATAAGCTGATGGTATCCTGTTTGGTGGTGAACACGAGGTATTTCTCAAATGGCGGGAAATAGATGGGCGTGCCATGGGAACTGTCAGTAGTGAAAGTGAAGGTTATACGTAACACCAGTAGCAGATCTTGGTTTGACAGCCGACAATTTATGCATTGCATCGATTGTTGAATTGTTTGTTTTCTTTTTGGAATTTCTGGGAGCTACGAGCTCGATTATCCAGATTTTCCGCCGACGAAGCCCTGGAAAGCATAGTCCGGAAGGGGGAGAGTGGTGGATTGGACCTGAAGGGACCAAAACCAAGAAAAAATAGAGAGAGAGAGAGAATAAAAATTTATGGTTCCAAATATCGCCTTTATTAACTTAATAGTAAATTCAACCCGAACATGAATTCAGCTTGAGAAACCTTAAGCCGGGTCCAGATTTGCAACAATTCGCCGTGCCGCTCCACGCTACATAGCGCGGACTTGATCGTGGACGGAGTTCACGTCGTTTCAAGGGCTTGGCGAATGATTCGCCGGTGATTTAGAGCTTGTAGGTTTTTGGCGTCAAAGGAGCGCGCAAACAGTTTGGTTAGTTTGGATGGATGTTTGGCGAATTGTTACAAATCTGGACGCGACTTCAGAAAATATAGTAAAATTCTAACTACGCCACGGACTTGAGGCAATATCTGCAGCAGACTTTTTGTACACCCCTGTATTTTAAGAAGTATTACTAAATTAACATTTTTGTTCCAAAAACGATATAGTTAGGACATACCATTACTAACATACCTGTGAATTTTTATTTTTTTACCCTAACATTAGACTTACTTTTTGAAAATACACACCTGCAAATACAGGAAACACCTAAAAGTATATTTCACAAAAAAATGCGTAAACACCTTTTTCAACACGTTACCGTATTTTTTCGAAACTTTTTTATCTAACAATATTTTTCACGCATATTTTTTCTTACACTACACAATTCATCTCAGAAGCAAATTCAGCTGACAAAACACAAAAAACAACGCTTTGTCTCTTTCTTTTTCAGACGACGACGCTAATTGGTCTGCTGAAAACCGCTCGGCTGCTGCGATTGGTCAGGGTTGCGAGGAAAATTGACAGGTACTCGGAATATGGCGCTGCTGTTCTTTTGCTGTTGATGGCCACTTTTGCGTTGATTGCGCATTGGTTGGCTTGTATTTGGTAAGTCTATATTATTTATTAAAACTTCTCTAAATAATTTATTACTACCCAAAATAATTTATTTAAATTTGGTACACATCCTGTATATTCTTAATTATTTTTTTAATGTCTTTATTGTTGCCCCTTGTAGGTATGCAATCGGCAATGCAGAGCGCCCAGTTCTTCACTCAAAAATCGGCTGGCTGGACATTCTGGCTAACGACACACATCAGCATTACTTAGCGAACGGAACGGGGGACCGAGCATCAAGAGCCGATACGTCACAGCGTTATATTTCACGTTTACGTCGTTGACAAGCGTGGGGTTTGGCAACGTTGCACCGAATACCGATGCGGAGAAAATTTTCACAATATGCGTAATGTTGGTTGGATGTAAGTATGAGATCTGACATCCAAAAACCGTGTAACATTTTTTTCTTCTTTTTTTTTTTTATATGTACAGAGTGGCCCACCATATTCGACACGGTCTGTAGCTAGATAACCATTGGGTTTTTAAAAAAGTAAATACTGGAACATATACAGGTCGGATAAGACCACAATATAAAATTATTTTAGTCTATACAGGGTGTCTCAAACAAGTGTAACGTATCAAAGTTATATTTTTTAAATGGAACACCCTATATTTTATGACGGTTTTAAATTTTACTTTAAAAAATAACTCAAGTTTGTTAATAGTACTAATCTGTCTAATTTCATTCGTTTTTGTGATATTTGATTTTTTTGAAATATGCAGAGGTAAAATTAAATTGAATTTACTTTAACACTTTTAACACTTTAAACTTTAAAATATGTAACAAAATTAGAAAAAGTCTGCCATATCATACGTAGGTCAAATCAAGATCAAATATTGTACAGGGTGATCAAAAAATAATTTCAATTTTTCAGAAAATAAAATAGCCATATCTCTCTTATTTTAAAACACCCTGTATTTTTTAAGTCACATGATGACAAATAAAATACTCTTTCAAATGGTGTATAGGTTGCCTATACCTATCTTTTGTGCTTTTTAGTAAAATCTGTTTTTACAAATTTTTATTCCAAATGTTTATTAAAATTAAAGTTGGCTGTGACCTAGCAGCCATTAATATTTTTCTTAAGAAAATAACAACGACCATTTATTGATTACTAGTGTTTTAGTCAGTTTAAAAGAAATTTCAATGATTTTGAATAAAAACCCTTCTTCTACAACAACAGATGATATAATACTGGTAGGATGTGAAAAAATGGTTTACTTTAGTCTAGAGTTAATCCTGAAAAATATTTCAGGAGAAACCATCTGATAACCTTAATAGTTGCTTTAAAAAATTTAACACAGTGATTATGGATAATGGAAGAAACGAGTTATAGGTCACAGAATGTCGTCATAACTGACCAGAGACGTTATTAGGATTGTTTAAAAACACAAGTTTTATCATTACCACATTCAGCTGAAATAAGTGTTATTGGAAGTAGCATTATAAGCAACTAATGAATTTTTTTCTGTGAATTTTAAAAATATTGGCAAATAATACAAAATCTTTTAATTTTGTGCTTTTTTCCAACAAATTTACATTTTGCAATAACGGCTTAGTAAATAGGCCTAGCTATATCACAGCCTACTTACATTTAAATAGACATTTGGAATAAAAATATGTTAAAACGGATTTTACTTAAAAAGTATAAAAGATAGGTATAGGCAATCTATACACCATTTGAAAGAGCATTTGGTTTGTCATCATATGGTGTAAAAAATACAGGGTGTTCCATTTAAAATAAGAGAGATATTGCAATTTGACTTTCTAAAAATTGAAATTATTTTTTGATCGCCCTGTATAATCTATGATCTTGATATGACCTACGTATGATAAGGCAGACTTTTCCTAATCTTGTAACAAATTTTAAAGTTTAAGGAGTTTATACTGTTAAAATAAAATTAATTTAATTGCACCCTGCATTTTGAAAAAAAATCAAATATCACAAAAACGAATAAAATTAGACACTTGGTACTATAAACAAACTTAAATTATTCTTTTATGTAGAATCTAAAACCGTCATAAAATATAGGGTGTTCCATTTAAAAAAATATAACTTTGATACGTCACACTTTTTTGAGACATCCTGTATAGAGTAAAATAATTTTATACTGTGGCCTTATCCGATCTATATATGTTTCAGTATTTACTTTTTTAAAAACCCCATGGTTATCTACCTATAGACCGTATCGAATATGGTGGGCCACCCTGTATTATTTATTTGTCGTTATTCTGGAAAAGAGCCAAGTTATGTTTTGTTAAACTTTATTATTTTTCTTTTATTTTAGCTCTGATGTATGCGAGTATCTTCGGTAACGTTTCGGCGATAATCCAGCGACTATACTCAGGCACCGCGCGGTATCACACTCAGATGCTGCGCGTGCGCGAGTTTATTCGGTTTCACCAGATTCCGAACCCTCTAAGGCAGCGTCTAGAAGAGTATTTCCAACACGCGTGGACTTACACGAACGGAATTGATATGAATTCAGTGCTGAAGGGATTTCCAGAGTGTTTGCAAGCGGATATTTGTTTGCATTTGAACAGAAATCTGTTGCAGAACTGTGGGGTGTTTGAAGGAGCCAGTCCTGGATGCCTAAGGTAGGTTTTTTTGTTCTATATCCCAAAAAAGGTGTTCAAATTGGGTTTACTCGTTTTCTGTTGCCATCAGACATCGTCTAAAGATATTAATTGTCGTGGCATAATAGTGTCAGAAAAGTTTAGATTACGCGTGCCGTCAAAGTACACGGGCTTGTAGCATGCGAAAGTGCGGCGAAAATACGCTTACTTGTTTCTATGACCTTGAGAAAGAATAAATGGAAAATCTGCACCAATGCATGGATCGTAATATTTTTTAATTTGTAAAAGGTTAAACCGCACCAAGGCGCTAAGGAGAGATAGACTTTTATAGTAATTAATTATGCAGCTTTTTATGTGGGGAAAACGGGAAAAAAGAATAATACACTAATTGAAAATTTAAATATTTCTTTATTAAAAATATTACAATTTAAAAATTTTACCTATGTTTTGAAAGGTAAAATATTGTTAGTAGATGTCACGTTTAGATCAATTTGTAATAAAATGTCTATACCTGGTTGCACAAAACATTTTAACAAACGATTAAACTAATGGGGGTTTAGAATGTTTAACAAAAAAAAACGTTGTCTAAAAACTGCTTATTAAATTAATTAAAGGTATTCCGTTTTACTAGCTTAATTGTTTATTAAAAAGTTTTGTGTAACTGGGGATTAAAACAGAATAATTGAAAGCAGAGTAACAAAAGTTTCTAAAGAAACCCCGACGCAATATTTTAAAGCAATGCAGATGTTGCCATAGTAATAGGAGTATGTTATTTTTTAAATACTGAGAAAACACCTAATTTTTTTAATTTAAAATATAGCCTTTCAAATGGCAGTGCAGCTATAAATAAAAAAATATTTTCCTTTCTTTAGGCACATACTGATTAATATCAATAACTTTATAAACATGTCTAAGTATTTTGTAAAAACTTTGTATTAATGTTAAATAGTTAAAAAAATACTTTTTTAAGATTTATTTAATATTTACCTGATAAAATAGTATTTTTTTGGAAGGTTCTCAGAATTGTCTGTATTTCTTGATGATAATGGCTTGAAAAATATTGTCGGCACGGTAGTGTTAAATAGACGTTTTATTGCGGATGACGAGATAGAAATAAATTTATTTTTAAAATGATCTCCGCACAATTTATAATTCATCAGATTTTTTCCAAAAATCCTCCCTTCCGGCAGACTTAAGCCAGACCTTTGCGCTAAAAAATATATTTTCATTATAGAAAAACCATCCAAATAATTATCCACATATTTTTTTGTAAATAGAACTTACTACATCAAGAAAATACTTTTAATGCATTTTTATATTAAAAAGTATTATGGCTACGTGAAGATTAATGTGCCCGATATTATCTATAGCCTGCACATCAACATGTACGGACTAATTAAAAATAACTTTATTATATAACAAAATATCACATTTATATTTACCTCAAGTGGTCCTTTGGGAATCTAAAAGTGATTTTCCGCTCCCGGTACAGTATAAATATACACATTTATATCCCATATTAAACGGTAAAAAAATTTAAGAAGACACTATACTAACACTTTAATAATAAAAAAAAAAAAGTTCACAAACAGCTAAACACAATTAACTAACTTATGCTCACGTTCTATACCAACAAAAATATGGGACTAACTGACACCTAGATGAGCATTGGGTCACGTACTAAATCGTGGGGTGTATATCCACCACGCAGTGGGAGGGACCATAGTGGTGAGAGATTTCAACGAACACGCTTAGTTTCGCATCTGGGTATTCTGATAAATACAAAATGTTTTTTACTCACATTTTTATCCATTTTATCGTAAATAATACCTATATTTGCGTACAGCATTGTCTAGTTGTTTTTGTCCGACTTTCTACACAAACATATAGAAGTTTCTGATACCTTAATAATTAGAAGGTTATTAGCAATTAAAATTAAGCGACTTGGCAACGTTGCAATTTTAATTCAGCACCCCCATCGGACAATTTTTAAACCCTTTTGAGGCACTATGACATTTCTTAGGCCTATTTTGCTTGTTATTGTTGCAGTAAATACCATATTTTATAAATATTTTTTATGATTTATTAGATGAATAAAATTTAAAAAAAATAGTTAGTCTAAAATTTGTGTTAAGTGTTTTAGTAGTTGTCATCGTAGATTTTGTTAAAAACTCTGCAATGAAGTAAAATTATATACTTGATTTATGTCTAAACGGGTAGATTTTTCAAGTTAAATGAAGGGTGCCCTTTTTTAAAGGCGTACATCGGTCTTTTAAAAAACTTGCTAAAAATAGAGCCGCAATCAAAACTTTTATTACCGCAGAAAAATAAATTTTAATGTAGGTCAACAGCTTTCTTGCGGCCCACACATCAATTAAATTTATTGGTAAAATAATGGACTAAAGCTGGTTTTACTCTTATCATTCTTCGTTTCAAATAAGCTTATTCAAATATTTGATACAGTTTGTTTGAAGAGAGAAGTGTAAAATAAGAAATTATTTGTAAAACTCCTTTGAAGCAAATATGAGGATAAAAACCAAACACCACATCAATCACGATAAAATTTGGTTTAAGTAGTTGCCAACTATTAATTTTTAATTTATTAAGTTGGTAGTTTTGAAGTTTTGCTTCAAATATTTGACGAAAATTAGGACGTGTTCTAATCCTTCAAACAAATTTGATAAGACGACCTTGAATTTTTTTAATATTCAATTTTCTGTTTTACATTATCAAATTTCTTTAGGGTAAACTTATTTGACAAAAAATTTGATAAGTGTAAAACCAGCTTTAGTTAATAGAGACATTTTGCATCCCTTATTTTGCAATTTCGTTGTGGTTAACGTTATTCTGAGACTGCGCAGTAACGCAAACATGATCTGTTATCGTTATTAACCATACCGGACTCCTTTAATTACGGATGAATACCGAAGAGCTTATCGTTATCGTTATCATTATTGTTAAACTGCATGGTTGCCGGATTGTAAAAATTTTAATATTAATAAATAATTAATGGTTAAAATTTGTATGCCGTATTAATTAAAATATCATTTATACCTAGGCTCTAATTAGCGAAAAATCTATAGCAGTAATAAAAATCAAATCGTGTTAAGAAATTAAAACGGACTTGCACTTTTACGGATATTCTAAATCAGTAATTAATTTAGATGTTACAATCTGGCACACTTGCTTTTTATTCTACTACCAAACCTAACCTTACTTTTTGTGTTTTGCTTATACTGTATTGTTTGCATCTACTTTAAAAAACGAAATCAACAGAAGTGTTTGTATATATTTAAATATCAATTTATATCTTATGAAGAATAAAAGTAAATACTGATTTTTCGTTAACTTTAAAGTGGGTGAACCACAGGCAAAAATAAGGTTATGTGTCGAAAGCGCAGACGCAAGATATATTTCTTAAAAGAGGCTGCAAAATCTCTGTCTAAAACTGCTGCCGTAATCGTTATGTTTAATAACGATAACCATAAGGAAGCCAAAAAACGTCTGTTATTTTAAGAGGTGCAAAATGTCTCTAATGCCAAAATATATCGGTTTTTGCTCAAGCAAATGATTTCATAACAGTTTTTTTACATGTTTAAAAACCTACAGCCGCTTCCCTTACCGATGAAAATGTATACATTATATAATATTTTTTCTTCTTATCATCTAAACTTTGCAACCCAATAGGTTTCTCTAACGCTCGAGTAAATCCCCATTTAGCATCGTGGGCTCCCCTACTATAAGGCGTTATACTCGTAACTCAAAAACTAATAACATTTTGGAACAAAAATTATATGAAGAATGTTGTAGCACCACCCTAAGGTCTTATAATCATTTTTAAATGATCCTGTAGAACATATTAAAAAAAAACGTTTTTCAAATAGATATCCGATTATTAACTTCACATTATAGTAAGGTCGTCAGGATCGTCATGTATTTATAGTGAAATGGCCTTTATTAGGAAATCTAACCGTGAATAACATTTCCTGCTTTCGAGTGCCGCCTGTAATACAAAATCAATTTCTGAACGACGCGTCTCTCGGCGTTTTTAACCCCACGTGGCGCGCCCCGGCGCCCGTTTTCGACAGCTAAACGGACACATTTTAATTGTGAGCTTTTACTACAAACACATTTCGCTTTTTTATTTTGTTTTTAATTCCAATTAAATGTGAAACGTAACGTCACTTTCATTGACAATTTGAAAAATTAATTGAAATAAAATGTATTTAAAATAAACAAACGCATAAACAAAGTTATATCATTTGTCAAAATAATCAATATGCAACAACAGCTTTAAGTTATTTATGAATAAAAATGTCACAGTGCAACAAAAAGTTTTAAAACATTTCCGAGGGCGCTATATTGTAATTGCAACGTTGCCCAGTCGCTTAATTTTAATTGCTAATATAACCTTCAGATAATTAAAACCATGCCACCATGTCTAAAATGACATATGTACTTTGACACATTATGAAAAATAGTCGTTATATTTTTATATGCTGGATTAGGTAAACCAAAGTCGATTGATGAGATAAGGTCACGACATTCGCCATATTGGCTAGCGCGGCTGTGACGTCAAGTCGGGCCATTTTCGGCCATGTTTGATTTTAGGCAGATCAGTGGCGTAGAATTAAGGAGAAAACAAAAAGAACTTTATGTTGTAAACAAAATTTATTGGATTATTTTAATAGGCATAACCTAAAACAAAAACATAAATGTGGTTTAAATATTGAAAATTAAAAATTACCAAAGCGACGACAGGACGATGAGGTACCTGGCAGAGCAAAACATTTTCCATGGTTCCGTAAGTCAAAAACCATTTTAAAAACTTTGTATACAAAGAAGTCCGCTATCGCTAATGAATGGTACACAGAAAAACCACAGATTCCTTATGCCAAAATATTAAGATGTAACCAAACATACCTAATATCCAAAAGTTTATAATAAGGAAGATACGGGGGGTCATAGTAAAAGAAAAAGTAAATCTATTTCGATAATTGTTCCCCTCTTTTAAAATATCTTAATAAAACAGTATCTCGGGGTTTTTAAACATTAGATTTTCAGATCGAATATTAATTTTTGTGTGTAGACTAGAGGACGATGGATACACTATTTAAAATTCTCTAAAACTACCCAATTTTTTGTTACTACTCTGTCTGTATGTAAACTAGTAAGCTTCTCTATGCTTTCTGCACAAAAAAGGTATACTTAGTAAGAATCGGTCTTGACAACCGTTTTTAAGGTATTCACGTTTTACTTAGTTGTTCAGTGCACCCGAAAGTATGTACCTTCAATAACATCGTATTAGCTATAATTACAACTGCTCAGATATAAATAGCTGATAGCTAAAAACTCCTGGATACCGAGTTTTATTAAAATGTTTAAATCATATCAGAAATTATCGAAATGCATGAATAAAAAATATTTATATCCCTTAAACACACCCCGTATCTTCCTTATCATTAACTTTTGGATATAGGTGTGTTTGTTTAAATCCTAAATGGGTATTTTCGCATAAGAAATCTGTGGTTTTTCTGTGTACCATTAATTAGCGGACACTCATCAGTATTATATGTATATAAAAACACGAATGACTAAAAACTATTCGACTAAACACTATCAAAATCTCTAAAATAAAACGAGTCCGAACCAATAATATGTGAAGTCTCTAAACTAACCAAAAACATTAACAACTGGAAACCCTTGCAAAATATACAACCAAAATGAAAATGGACAAATTTCCACAGTTTTTACCAAACAAAGCTTCGACAAGGCACGACTCTGTCATCAGCTGATAATGCTACCAACTTTGAACAGAACTGCCAACCGAAATCGTAATTCTCACACCCTCACGTCCCTGACAAAAGCTATCACCGGTCTTGCTTATGTCTAAATCCCTTCTCATAAAGAAACTCTGAGGTAAACCTTGGCTTAAGTAATGATGGCACTTTACAATTTGTCATAATAAATCGCATTATTTTTTGAAATAAAAGCAAAAAAATATAAAGAATAATTCTAAATTTAAATCAAGTATATCAAAGTAGTTGGAAATAAAACATTATTTTTGTAACTCTATTTTTAATCTAAGTTTTATTTTTTTATATTTTAAGAGCACTTTCCTTGAAATTCAAGACTACCCATGCGCCACCTGGCGATACGTTAGTCCATCGAGGCGACGTTTTGACCTCGCTGTACTTCATCTCCAGGGCTCCATAGAAATATTGAGGGACGACATTGTGATGGCGATTTTAGGGAAATTTGATATTTTTGGAGAAAACCCTTGTTTACATCCTACAATAGGTAAGAAATATGTTTTTTTTAAATAATAATAACGTAGATTGCTAATCCCCCTTGGCATCAGCATTTTGTTTTTTGAGGTTTGACCCCTAGTTTTGATTTTAGATTCGTGCTCAGCGGGAAAAAATAGATGAGAAAATCTTTTCCGATACTTAGCACAGACCACTTTTAAATTTTGTGGACCTAAAAAATATAGCATGCAACACATGTATAAAGTGTGATATCGCCCATTTTATGGACTTCTGACGCCACATACAGGTGTTGTAACCATGGGGTTTTAAAAAAGTAAATACTGGAACATATACAGGTCGGATAAGACCACAGTATAAAATTATTTTAGTCTATACAGGATGTCTCAAAAAAGTGTGACGTATCAAAGTTATATTTTTTTAAATGGAACACCCTATATTTTATGACGGTTTTAGATTCTACTTTAAAAAATAACTCAAGTTTGTTTATAGTACTAAGTGTCTAATTTTATTCGTTTTTGTGATATTTGATTTTTTTGAAAAATGCAGAGGTAAAATTAAATTGATTTTACTTTAACACTTTTAACACTTTAAACTTTAAAATGTGTAACAAGATTAGAAAAGTCTGCCATATCATACGTAGGTCAAATCAAGATCAAATATTGTACAGGGTGATCAAAAAATAATTTCAATTTTTCAGAAAATCAAATAGCCATATCTCTCTTATTTTAAATGGAACACCCTGTATTTTTTACGTCACATGATGACAAATAAAATACTCTTTCAAATGGTGTATAGGTTGCCTATACCTATCTTTTGTGCTTTTTTAGTAAAATCTGTTTTTACAAATTTTTAGTCCAAATGTTTATTTAAATTAAAGTTGGCTGTGACATAGCAGCCATTAATATTTTTCTTAAGAAAATAACAACGACCATTTATTGATTACTAGTGTTTTAGTCAGTTTAAAGAAATTTCAATGATTTTAAATAAAAACCCTTCTTCTACAACAACAAGATGATATAATACTGGTAGGATGTGAAAAAATGGTTTACTTTAGTCTAGAGTTAATCCTGAAAAATATTCCAGGAGAAACCATCTGATAACCTTAATAGTTGCTTTAAAAAATTTGACACAGTGATTATGGATAATGGAAGAAACGAGTTATAGGTCACAGAATGTCGTCATAACTGACCAGAGGCGTTATTAGGATTGTTTAAAAACACAAGTTTTATCATTACCACATTCAGCTGAAATAAGTGTTATTGGAAGTAGCATTATAAGCAACTAATGAATTTTTTTCTGTGAATTTTAAAAATAGTGGCAGATAATACAAAATCTTTTAATTTTGTGCTTTTTCCAACAAATTTACATTTTGCAATAACGGCTTAGTAAATAGGCATAGCTATATCACAGCCTACTTACATTTAAATAGACATTTGGAATAAAAATATGTTAAAACGGAATTTACTTAAAAAGTATAAAAGATAGGTATAGGCAACCTATACACCATTTGAAAGAGCATTTGGTTTGTCATCATGTGGTGTAAAAAAATACAGGGTGTTCCATTTAAAATAAGAGAGATATTGCTATTTGACTTTCTAAAAAATTGAAATTATTTTTTGATCACCCTGTATAATCTATGATCTCGATATGACCTACGTATGATAAGGCAGACTTTTCCTAATCTTGTAACAAATTTTAAAGTTTAAGGAGTTTATATTGTTAAAATAAAATTAATTTAATTGCACCCTGCATTTTGAAAAAAAATCAAATATCACAAAAACGAATAAAATTAGACACTTGGTACTATTAACAAACTTAAATTATTTTTTATGTAGAATCTAAAACCGTCATAAAATATAGGGTGTTCCATTTAAAAAAATATAACTTTGATACGTCACACTTTTTTGAGACATCCTGTATAGAGTAAAATAATTTTATACTGTGGCCTTATCCGACCTGTATATGTTTCAGTATTTACTTTTAAAAACCCCATGGTTATCCAGCTACAGACCGTGTCGAATATGGTGGGCCACCCTGTATGTATATTACTATTTCCTTATACATTTTTTTTCTTTTGTAGGAAAAAGTGCTTGTAATGTTCGAGCGTTAACGTACTGTGATCTACATAAAATAAATAGGGACGATCTCTTAGATGTTCTGGAACTCTACCCAGAATTCTACAACCATTTTTTAACAAATTTAGAAATCACATTTAATCTAAGAGACGTAAGTATACCTATCTACGTAGAGACTTCAAAATCTTCTCCAGTTTAATACCCCAAAAAGTTATCATGTTCGCTGTTGTAGAAAAATATATTTATTAATAATAAGATAATTTTTTGTATTTTTTTATTAGGAAGAGCAAGCAGGGGTTGTTCCACGAAGAGCCCACTATCCAAAAGACAAAGAGAGTAGATATTTTAGAGGAGTGCCTTCTAGATCGAACGGGTTAAGTTCAAGAGCAAATTCCATGAATGGGAGGCAAGAAAGTCAATATAGCGATGAATCTGAGTCAGGTAAATTCAAGTCAGAAAATTTAAAGACATATTTTACCATTAAAAATATGGAAAATATGTTCATATTATCATGAGTCCGCAAATTCCTTGTTCTCAACTGTTTGTTAAACTGTTCTGTAAAAAAAATGTTTTTATTTTAAATATATTAAATATCCTTTACCCAGTAGCAGTATTTGGCAATGATATTTATGGCATTAAGGGGATAATTTATGACTAACTTAATTACATTTATTAAGTCCAGTGGCGTATTTGTAATTAATAAAAAGTACGCCACTGAATTTTTGGGATTAGGGCCAAACTGACGTCATATTTTTAATCAAAACCACAAGAAAACTCTTTCAATCTCTGCAAAACAACACCTTACAATTATAGAAGGAACAGTTTAAAAATGTAAATTCGGTGCTCTTTGATAAGAAAAAAATCACAAAAAGTTTAAAGCAAATAAATCGGCAAGCTTGTCTTCGCGGCCGCCTTTGCTATATTTCTTTTATAATATGCCGGTTGATGCAGCTGGTCATCGCACTATGGGATAGAAATTAATATTTTTGGTCAAAATTCTAAAACTTACCGATCTAACTTAAAATAAGGTGCTTTTTACTGAAAAATATTGAAAAAAATATTATAAATTAATACAAATGCTTTTGGAAACCTAAAACTTATTATATGTTATTATAAATTTACACCCCCTTAACATTATTATTTTTTATTGTACAAAATAAACTAAAATATTAGCTTGTTTGGTTAATTTGGTAGTATTCTAATCAGTAATCCGATGATTATTATCTCATATGATATACAGGGTACAACAATAGGTATGATTTTTTGTTGAAATACCCTGAATATTATATCACCACCAAAAAAATCTTTTTAAAATGCTTTAAAAAATACTACTTTTGATGTGTCTATCTCAATTAGTTTCGGAAATATGACCATCCAAATCTGAAAAATAATTTTAAATTATTTTTAGAAGCGTAATAGAGATACATCTTTCTAACTTTATTTTTTAACGTATAAAATAAATAAAAAACACTGTTTTGTTGGGTAGATTTTGTAGAATCCATATCTTTCATCAGAATGCTTTTATCTTCTAGGATATACAGTGTAGGACAAAACATATTAAATTTTAAAATGGAAAACCTTGTAAATTATAAAAAAATCTTGAATCTGTCCTTACACTCAGAAGTAGCAAAAAGTAGGAAGGCAATTGTAAGTACAAAAACTGATAAAGAAAAAGGTAAAAAATCGGAAACACAACATAGCTCTTATTATTTAAACTCTTACTTTTTTAGTAAACAAGGCTAATAATAAACTTAGTAGATTAAATGTTGTATATTTAAGTTTACTTAAAATAAATTTTTAAGTTTATTATTACCCCAATAGAAGTCGTCATATCCTTTTATAATTTTGCGTACATGTAGTTTGGAGTATCTACTTTGAAATACATAGCATGAGCCATTAAAATTTCAAAGTTGCTTTTTGGCCAAAATAATGGAATTCTATCCCATAGTGTATCGGCGCGTTGCTGTAAAGGATAGCGGCGCCTTTATATAAAATAGTCCGATTGCCGGCGGCCTTTTTTATGTGTTTTTGTATTATTTTTAAAGGGTACCGAATTTGCGCTTTTAAAATGTTCTTACTATACTCATTATATGGTTTCGGTTTAACAAAACTAAATAAACGAAAGTTAAAAACACCACTGAAAAACACGAAGCACAAATGAATGGACGAATACCAAATGACTAATAATGGTTGACCGTAGGTAAGAGGATTTTGCGATCGGAAATCCCAAATTTTTAATTATATTATGATGAGTGTGGCCCTGTCGCTATTTAGGTAAACATTTTCAGTGTTGCAACCACTATATTTATTAAAATACTGCAAATTTTGTCATTGCTGCCAATACTAAATTGGATTTTAATTGAAAAACACTAACTTTTATGAGAACTGCGCATGTGCAAAGGTGGACAGCAACTCTCCCAGTGTGGGATCAAAAATTCGTGCGCAGGTCCATTGAAAATATATGGGGAACATTTTCTATTAGCTATCTGTTTTATTTTTCAGATCATTGTATATAGCGCTTTGATATATCTAATAATCGATATTAGCTAAAACGATATTTATCAATATCGATATATAAATTTTTTCTAAAATTTAACATTCCTAACTACGGCGCGGGTCTTTAATGACGTCGGATTCACCGATCGTGGGTTCTAATCCTGTCCACGCTAAAAATAAAACGTGTAAAACATTTTTTTTGAACAGTAAATCAAACTAAGAAGTAAAAAAATATAGTTTAAAAAAGCTAAAAACACGCTTTCATAGCATATTAAGCTAAAATGTCTAATGATAAATAATATATATTTTAAAAAACTGAAATACACGCTTTTAAAGCACATCGAACTAAAAAGTAGACAATAATTTTTTAAATAGCCTTAAAACAATAATGAACGAAAAATACTATGTAGTATTATTTTAAAGGGGCTCACAGATGATCAATATTATTGCGCAAAATATTGTACAATTATATTGCTAGTTGTCACCAAATAGTGCAATATATTTGCGCAATAACTATATTCAAGATATTGCCCATTAACTTGTTTTGTTTTGTAACTACTGGTTAAATGTTTGAAATAGAAAGAAATACCTTTATTTCTTTTTCTATTTCTTTTGAACACATATTTGTTTAATTGTTTTTGGAGAACAAATACTCTTTTGTATTTGAAAACTGAAATAATTGTGCATTATTATCCACACACGACACAATAAATCACTATTGCACAATAAAAAGCAAACTATTTTTGATTAACACCATATATTGTACAACCTCTCAATATATACCATAAACGGTCTATATTGTGAACACCTAGTATAAAAAAGTATACATTTTGGGAATTTTAAAAATATACATTTTTGGGAAATTTAAATATAATTGGGTTACTTAACATTGGGAAATTTGGTACATAAAACAATACGTGAAGTGTCAAGGTTTAAAAAGTAGAAATCAAACAATTTTCTAGGTTACTCTTATAATAATAAAACAAAAATATTAAACAAGTTGAGTTGCCTAGAAATGCAAAACAAATACTGAAAAATTTAATATTTAAAGAGAACAAAATTTTAAGACAGGGATTGATTGTTTATTAGATAAGAAAGAGTTAGTAAAGTCAAGTATAAAGTTAAAGTTTAAGTTCAGCCCCGTACGGGCTATCCCTAGGGATATGCCCGTACTAATTTAAGTTATTCAAATAAGTTAAGTTGGTTTTTAATGCAAAGTTAGTGTTGATGATCCACCGGTCTCATGGTCAGAAGATAGTTCCATATGGTACATTTGCCCAAGTGACGTAAAGTGACCCTCTATGTATGTTTCCAAAATATATACGTCACAATATTATTGTACAATATGAACAATTGCGCAATAATATTGATCGTGTGTTGGCCGCTTTAAAAAGCGGTGGTCGCTCAATACAAAGTCGGTCTATATAGGGTCGCGACATTCGGCCATATTACTTTGACGTGTTATGACGTCACATCTTCCATTTTTCGGCCATGTTGTTCAGTGCCGGAGATATACAGTTTATTGTATTAGTAGAACAACCGTTTACACAACAGTTTTTAATTATTATTAAGTTGTAAATTCTTTTACTTTAAATAAAAAAATTTGGAATTACATCTTTCAACAATTATCACTTCCAAAACAATGCAAAATGAAATGCGCAAATTCTAGACGCCACTGGATTGATCATCAGCTTTGATTTAACCCAGTCTTGCCAACTTTTCTCCGTGGAGTGCCCTTCCTTGCGTCCCCGACCTCGAACCGCCTAAAAGTTGAGGATATGTCGCAACCTTATAAATATAAACTAACCTTGGCTCAATATATGAAAAATATGACACAAGGCTCCCATGATTTTTTACAATAATACTGGCATTTTTCGTTTATTATTGTTTTAAACTTATTTTAAAACTTTAACTTTTAGTTCGATGTGCATTAAAAACGTCTTTTTTTAACCATATTTAGAATTATTGAACCGTTTGTTATTTAGGTCACGGCATTTTGGAATTTTCCACAGAAAAGGCAGGTCAAGACGTGACGCCTATGAACCTCAGTTTCGGAGAGGAAAAACGTCGCTCATCCACCCTTAATTCCATAACAGGTAAGATTTTTGACAATTCTTTCATTTTTTCTGCCACTTTTTGTCTAAATTTTATTGAAAACTAAGGTAATTTTGTTTGAATTTTCTTTTTTGAAAGAAACACCAGTCAAATATACTTGTGTGCTTTGTACACAGCCCTCATAAAAAAAAATAGATTAACTACTGGTTTCTTGAAATGGCAGTTTATGTATTGTCCATTGTTTAGTGACTTTTATTTCGCGATATTGGAAACAGTCAGTTATTTCTGTTGGTAACATCGTTCGAGTGCTGCAACCAGCCAATGATGATCGAATAAACCAAAGTCGGTCTATATACGGTCGCGACATTCGGCCATATTGCTTTGACGTGTTATGACGTCACATCTCCCATTTTTCGGCCATGTTGTTCAGTGCCGGAGATATACAGTTTATTATATTAGTAGAACAACCGTTTACCCAACAGTTTTTAATTATTATTAAGTTGTAAATTCTTTCACTTTAAATAAAAACATTTGGAATTACATCTTTCAACAAATATCACTTCCAAAACAATGCAAAATGAAATGCGCAAATTCTAGACGCCACTGGATTGATCATCAGCTTTGATTTTACCCAGTCTTGCCAACTTTTCTCCGTGGAGTGCCCTTCCTTGCGTCCCCGACCTCGAATCGCCTAAAAGTTGAGGATGTATCGCAACCTTATAAATATAAACTAAACTTAGAAAGTGACAATGTTACCAACAGAAGTAGCTGCTAGTGAAAAAAATAAAACTACTAGCAAATTACCCACGCACGGTTTTATTTTACAGACTTAGACACAGAGTAGGTTATCTAGTTCTTTTATGAGGGGTGTGGTTTTGTAACACGTGAAGTTTTTCAAAATTAATTTACCACAATCAGTGATAAAACGATTTTAGTCAAATTTTGACCTTATTCTGGAAATCGCTTTTTATCTTACATCGGTCTTTAAAAGAGCTTGCAAATTCCACATTTTTTGAAAATATAGCCATCGCCGAGATTTTGAGAATAAACTCATAGTCATAGTTTCGGAAATATGAGCCTCCAAATCTTAGTGCGTTAGACAGGTGTAATGGAAATTATATCTACTAATTTTTAGGTTTGGAAAGCCATATTTCCGGAAGAATTAAAGATAGACATTTAAAATGTTGTATTTTGTTAAAGCTTTTTATACAGGGTGATTCAAAAACATATGCCATCGCTTAAGGGGAGATTCCTTAGCCAAAAATAAGACAAAAATGTCATATGGACATGGGTCCTCAAATACTTTGTTTCCAAGATACAGGGCGTTTAATTTTTTATAATTTTTCTTTTTTTTTGAATATTTTTAAAACTACGCCGGCGATTTGGCTAACATTTGGGACATAAGGTACATTTATTAGTAGACATATTTTGATTATAAGGAATTTGCTATATTTTTACCAGAGGCGTACTTGTGGGGTAGACACAAAATATTTATTAATTAATACACGTACGCCACTGATTTTAATAAATTTTGATAACTCAACTAAGTACTTTACTAAATGCTTAACAAAACTTGTCTCTTAGCATTTTTTCGAATTTCGTTTGGTTTTCGGGATATTTGCGATTTTAACACGGGCTGCAGCTACTGACCTCCATCTACGTTAAGTTATAAAAATCATCAAAGAGTGCTGTAGTTCTACCGAATAAATTAAATGGAGCGTCTTACCTCAATTTATTAATAAACGAATTGCCCGATATTTTGCCACTTTATCTAAGAAACAATAACAGATTATGGTTCCAACATGACGGAGCACCACCACATTTTGCGGCTGAAGTAAGAAGATTTTTAAATGAAGCGTATGGTCCTCGCTGGATTGGTCGTGGAGGACCAGTCGCATGGCCACCGAGGTCATCAGACATCAATCCCTTAGATGTTTATCTCTGGGGACATGTTAAGGAAATTGTTTACAAAAGAGTCGTGAATACGAGGCAGGAATTTTTACAAAGAATAGAGGGGGCATTTGAAACAATAAGACAAAATCGAACTATTTGCGCAAAAGTACGCAAATCTTTAGGACGAAGACTAAGAGCATGCAATGAAGCTGAAGGAGGACAATTTCAGCATCTCATTTAGCCACTTTTTAAGTTAAATTGCAGGTTAGTTTTTTCTTTTTTAAATTAAAGCACTCTTTGATGATTTTTATAACTTAACGTAGATGGAGGTCAGTAGCTGCAGCCCGTGTTAAAATCGCAAATATCCCGAAAACCAAACGAAATTTGAAAAAATGCTAGGAGACAAGTTTTGTTAAGCATTTAGTAAAGTATTTAATTGCGCTATCAAAATTTATTAAAATCAGTGGCGTACATGTTTTAATTAAAAAAATATTTTGTGTCTACCCCACAAGTACGCCTCTGGTAAAAATATAGTAAATTCCTTATAATCAAAATATGTCTACTAATAAATGTACCTTATGTCCCAAATTTTAGCCAAATCGCTGGCGTAGTTTTAAAAATATTCAAAAAAAAGGAAAATTATAAAAAATTAAACGCCCTGTATCTTGGAAACAAAGTATTTGCGGACCCATGTTCATATGTCATTTTTGTCTTATTTTTGGCTAAGGAATCTCCCCTTAAGCGATGGCATATGTTTTTTGAATCAGCCTGTATATCTATGCAATATTATTAAAATGAACATGGTGTTTTATTAAAAATACTTCTGACGATGGCCATTTTTCTAAATAAGTAAAAAATTAATATATTAAATGTATAATTTTTTAAAATAATTCTTAAGGTGATAAAATATACAGGGTTGGTCATTAAAAAAAACAACTTTGTGTTATAACTTTAAAATTAAAGTCAATAGAAAAAATTAAGGTATGCCACCAAATTCTACGTAAAAATCCCCAAAACTTTTTATTTACAATTTTTTTCTTTCTTTAATATCAAGAGAGTTACAAGGGCCTGGCCAAATTAACAGATTATGAAAAACACTTTATATCTCTCAAACGAACCAAGTTAACAATGATTTACTTTTATCATTAAATTTATTTTAAAAACCAAAATCGAGATGTGCAATCAGATTTGTTCTATCTTCTTCAATTTTCGCTATACCCTGCAAGCTCAACGAAAAGACGCCACCCAGTTTGCTTAATTTATCATGTAGAATCACTGCTTTAAGTTTCGTGTTTAATTTTTAAATCACCCTGTATATTGTAATACTCCTAATAAGGTCAATACCAAATTTAGCATCAGTAGATTTGCTACCTGGCCGAGCTTGTTCTTTTAAAAGAGCTACCGCTTTTATTTAGAAATTAGAAGAATGGAGGAATGATTATATTATTAATGCTTTTTATACAGAGTCTTTCGGATATATTTGTGCATGGTGACTGATGACATCGCATCTTTTTGTGAAATCGTTTTATTGTTGAAAGGCATGAAAATTTGCATACAGTACATTTTAAAAAAATGTTTACGTTTTTAAAACCTTTAAAATGATATACAAGGTATTTCGGGGGAAAGGGAAATATTTTGGGAATATGTTCATAAGGTCAAAATAGGAGAAATTAACCCATATGTTTTAATTCGATTCTTAACCGTCTCTGAAATAATCAGTGATAAAGTTTTTTGTAACCATTTTTTATTTTAAAAGCAACACAAACAAATAATAAACAAAATTCCACTAATTTAAAATGTTTTCAGAAATACCCCCACCAACTTCAATACAAGCTGCAGCACGTTTGTTAATCGCTCGTGTTGCGCGTTGAATTGCTTGCGGATTGTTTTTAATGATATTTGCAACATTAAAAATTCGATTGTGGAGTCCTTCTACGGTTTCCACTCGTGTTTCGTATACTAGTGATTTCATCCATCCCCAAAGGCAATAATCCAATGGGTTTAGGTCTGGTGATCTTGGTGGCCAAGCTTGAGGCCCTCCTCTGCTAATCCAACGATCAGAAAAACGATTATTTAAGAAATTACGCACCCGGCGACTAAAATGAGGCGGGGCTCCATCATGCTGAAAGAACATTCGATGTCGAACAATCAGCGGAACATCATCCAACATGTGTGTTAAATGGTCTTCCAAAAATTGTAAATAGCCATCTCCAGTAAGACGCTCAGGCAATACAAAAGGGCCAAATAACTGGTCGTTGAGCATTTCACACCACACATAAATACTGAATCGGTGTTGAAAGTTTCGTTCAAACGTGGCATGAGGATTTTCATCTGACCACCAATGTTCATTGTGACAGTTATTGATTCCATCGCGGGTGAACTGAGCTTCATCGCTAAATAAAATGTATTTATGTAGGCCTCGATTTTGTTGGATCCATTCGCAAAATTAAACCCTTAAGCCATAATCACTTTCTTGAAGATGTTGAACTGGTTGTACATGGAAAGGCTTTAAACCGTTTTTTCTAAGTGTCTTCCAAACATCCAAATGTGATTCTAATCGAAGTTCTTTCATAATCCGCCTCGAACTAACACCTGGGTTCTCTTCAGCCATATCCAGAATATTCTCTTCATCTTCCACATTTAGACCCGCCTCTCGTTCAGAATCAATCCTTACGCTTGAAAACATTCCTGTTTCCTGAGCATTTGCAAAAACCTTTTGAAAAACCTTTTGATTGGGAACTCTTCGATTTGGAAAACGAC
Organism: Listronotus bonariensis; assembly: GCA_014170235.1. Classification (NCBI taxonomy): domain Eukaryota; kingdom Metazoa; phylum Arthropoda; class Insecta; order Coleoptera; family Curculionidae; genus Listronotus; species Listronotus bonariensis. The sequence continues at coordinate 16,935 of JACEGR010003981.1, read as the reverse complement.
GTCGGTATTCATCAACAGCACGTAATGCGCTACCATTACAGAAGCCATACACGAATGTCATGACAGCATACTCCCTATAAGTAAATGTATGAGGCATTACGTACGGAACCTTTTCTCTTTTCGAGTCAAAACGCTCAGAATCAATCAAACTGACAACCATGCTTGTCAAAACTATCAGTCAATTAAATTAGGTATTGACAAGCAATGAAATACCTAAAAACTGGTGTAAGAAATACAAAACTTTTTAATTGCTTCAATTTTTTTTAAACTTTATCACTGATTATTTCAGAGACGGTTAAGAATCGGATTAAAACATATGGGTTAATTTCTCTTATTTTGACTTTCTGAACATGTTCCCAAAATATTTCCGTTTCCTCCCGAAACACCCTGTATTAAGCGAGCGATCTGAAATAAATTTAAATTCTGTTTAGATATCCAAAATTTCTTTAGCAAATTTTCATGTTAAATTTGTCGAATTTTCGTTTTTGAATATCATTCATATTTTCACGTCATTATTTTACCTGAATATTGTAGTACTTACGATTTGAACAGCCCCTGTAGGTAAACAATGATTTGTTTCTTAACTGGATCCCTCTCATCTCATATGTTTATTAATTGTTTTTATTAATGTTTTTTAACAACATAAACATTTTTTTCTTTAAAAAACTTTATTGTATTTAATTGATCCAAACTATTAATTTTTATATTTTACTTAAAATAATTCAACTATTAATAAGTTTTTTTATTTTAAATAAATAAAAAAATAAAAATATTTGTGTTGTTAAAAAGTTTTTTTGCGTTTTTATGTGTTTAGGCATGTTATCGCAACTGAAACGCAGCATTCCAGACCTCAGGTTACACAAAACCCACCAACCCTTAGTAGGTAAGTCCCTTATTATCCTAAAACCCCTAAAAAGAGAATGCTCTTGAGTAAATTTAAATCATATACCAATTTTATTAATACCTACTTTTTGTTAAAAAGAACGATATACCACAGAGACTCTTTGTTTAGCCTCCGACCAGTGGGGACGTTGCGTAGAAAACTACTTAGCTTTTCCCGGTGTGGCAGTTGGAGGTGCTGTACGGGCGTTTATACCTTCGGGGATCGAGTAAAGATTCACGATAAATTATCGGCATCTTTCTTCTGGTGTAAAGCGCTGTGGGCGAAGATTCCTATAGCCAAATGTTAACGGTGGCGCGCTTTCCGATTGAAGCGTCAGTTTTGACAGTGACCGGTTATACGTAATACCGGTAGCAGTTCTTGGTTTGACGCATCGATTAATATCTTGCATGTTTTGAAATTTTCGAGATTTACGAGCTCGATTATTCTTTCTCCACCGACGAAGCCCTAGAAAGCATAGTTCGAAAGATAAAGAACTGGCGAATTGAACCATAAGGGACCAGAGCCAAGAATTAATGAAAAAATACCACAGTTAATTAATTAAAACTTGGGAGGGTTACGACATAGCCGCCATGTTGGCGGCAATTTTATGACGTCATCAGGTATCTTTTCAAAAATACAGTTTATAGTATTGTTAAAACAATCCTTTACAAAACAATTTGTTATTATTATTAACTTGCAACTACTTAAACTTTAACTTTTTTTTTTTGGAAAAACAACTTTTGATAAAATGTAATTTTTAGAACTAAATATGTAAAATGAAATGCACAGGTTCTAGTCACCACTGACCTGATTATTAGTTCACAAAGTATAGTAACTTCCGGGGCTGCTCCCAGTTTTGCCAATTTTTCCCTCTTACTTACCCTTACTTGCCTCCCGAACCCCGCGCCAACTAAAGTCGTCTTTATGCCGTAACCTTTTTCGGTATACCGGTTGTCCGAAAAGTCAACGATAATACTAAAATGGCTGTTGAAACAACCTATAAACATCCAAAATAACATAAAATAAACTTAGTAAAAAATCGATGGTTTTCAAAATACTGGCACTGGAAAATTTTTCATAATTTTTAATCACCCTGTATATCATATGGTGATTCTTATTAACGCTTCTGCTATTTCAGCTGAAACAAAGGTTTACACATTGTAGATTTCTTATTAAAGGTTAAACTTTTAGTTTAGTTTTAGTTTTTAATTATTGAAATGGCTTTTTAGAGCTGCAGAACTGAAATTGAAATCTAAATATGAATTTTCTTATGTGTGACAGTCAAAAATCTTATCCAAGAGGGCGATTTTGATGAATTTAAGGATCCAATGTCTCGAATATCATTGCTTTTAAGTTGTTTAATCAACGTTTTTAGTATTATTAGTGACTTTTTGGACACGCTGTCTATAAAATAAATCTGCGGTATACGTCTTTTTGACAAAAAGTAACCATAATACTAAATAAAATGTTTCTTTTTTCTTTTAAGAAAACTCTTCGTCGTTTTTTATTATTAGCCTATTCTTTCGTCGGATGAATTTTGAAGGTTAGGATTTTTAATTTCAGATTTACTCGTACTTATTTAGAATCTTAACTTCTAGAGCATCCGTACATGCTTGATTTATTTTCACCGATATAAATAATATTTTATCAGCATAATTTTTTAAGATATGATAGACAGGTTATTTTTTTCTTAATTTCTATTTTTCAATAAATATATAGTGTATGAATGTCCGCATACCATAGTATGCGCCTTTGTTCTGTTATCTTTTTTGAAGTCCTGATTTTAGAAATATTTTCCTTTTAGATTAGTAGCATGTTATAAAAAGCATGAACTCATTATAGTAAACATCTTAATATTTAGATAACACATTAAAATGAAAACATTAGAAAAAATCCATGGAACTAAGTCCGGTAATTTTTCATGTTTCCAAAAATGTTTATACTTACTACAAAATTAAAACATTGTAAATACTAAGAATTCTGTTTAAAAAAAAATTCTCCCCTTACTTTTGAATGGGACAAGATATCGAGATCGGGTAATATTTAAGTAAAAATTATGACTAATACTACTTTTTCTTACTTAAATTTTACCTGATCTCTATATACAGGGTGGCCCACCATATTCGACACGGTCTGTAGCTGGATAACCATGGGGTTTTTAAAAAAGTAAATACTGAAACATATACAGGTCGGATAAGGCCACAGTATAAAATTATTTTACTCTATACAGGGTGTCCCAAAAAAGTGTGACGTATCAAAGTTATATTTTTTAAATGGAACACCCTATATTTTATGTCGGTTTTAGATTCTAAATAAAAAAATAATTTAAGTTTGTTAATAGTACCAAGTGTCTAATTTTATTCGTTTTTGTGATATTTGATATTTTTTCAAAATGCAGGGGTGCAAATAAATTAATTTTATTTTAACAATATAAACTTCTTAAACTTTAAAATTTATTACAAGATTGGGAAAAGTCTACCTTATCATACGTAGGTCATATCGAGATCATAGAATATACAGGGTGATCAAAAAATAATTTCAATCTTCTAGAAAGTCAAATAGCCATATCTCTCTTATTTTAAATGAAGCACACTGTATTTTTTTACACCACATGATGACAAACCAAATGCTCTTTCAAATGGTGTATAGGTTGCTTATACCTATCTTTTATTCTTTTTAAGTAAATTCCGTTTTAACATATTTTTATTCCAAATGTCTATTTAAATGTAAGTAGGCTGTGATATAGCTATGTCTATTTACTAAGCCGTTATTGCAAAATGTAAATTTGTTGGAAAAAACACAAAATTAAAAGATTTTGTATTATCTGTCACTATTTTTAAAATTCACAGAAAAAAATTCATTAGTTGCTTATAATGCTACTTTCAATAACAGTCATATCAGCTGAATGTGGGAATGGCCTCTGGTCAGTTATGACGACATTCTGTGACCTATAACTCGTTTCTTTCATTATCCATAATCACTGTGTCAAATTTTTTAAAGCAACTATTAAGGTTATCAGATGGTTTCTCTTGGAATATTTTTCAGGATTAACTCTAGACTAAAGTAAACCATTTTTTCACATCCTACCAGTATTATATCATCTTGTTGTAGTAGAAGAAGGGTTATATAAAATCATTGAAATTTATTTTAAACTGACTAAAACACTAGTAATCAATAAATGGTCGTTGTTATTTTCTTAAGAAAAATATTAATGGCTGCTATGTCACAGCCAACTTTAATTTAAATAAACATTTGGACTAAAAATTTGTAAAAACAGATTTTACTAAAAAGCACAAAAGATAGGTATGGGCAACCTATACACCATTTGAAAGAGTATTTTATTTGTTATCGTGTGACGTAAAAAAATACAGGCTGTTTCATTTAAAATAAGAGAGATATGGCTATTTGATTTTCTGAAAAATTGAAATTATTTTTTGATGACCCTGTACAATATTTGATCTTGATTTGACCTACGTATGATATGGCAGACTTTTTCCAATCTTGTTACACATTTAAAAGTTTAAGGTGTTAAAAGTGTTAAAGTAAAATCAATTTAATTTTACCTCTGCATTTTTCAAAAAAATCAAATATCACAAAAACGAATAAAATTAGACACTAAGTACTATAAACAAACCTGAGTTATTTTTTAAAGAAGAATCTAAAACCGTCATAAAATATAGGGTGTTCCATTTAAAAAAAATATAACCTGTATATGTTCCAGTATTTACTTTTTTAAAAACCCCATGGTTATTCAGCTACAGACCGTGTTGAATATGGTGGGCCACCCTGTATTGTTTTGTTTAAAAGTTACCAAGAAAAAAATCGCACTCTATGTGTAAATTTGTGTTAAATATCAAAATTTCAAATAGCTCTGAAAACGAGGTCGTCGTGACGATATTGCCCTCTAGGCACTAGGTCGCATGTGACCTCAAAAATGTTTGTGTCAAAATCTAGTTTGAGTTCCTTTTTACCTTAATTTTTATACTATTGATATCTTATACCATTCAAAATTTAAGAGGGGGGACTGTATAGTTAGAGACATGATATTTCAAAGTATGATACTTCGAAAATAAACGTAAAATATGAAGTAAGCTAAGAGCAAAATTTTATAAACACTTGTTTTAATCCCTAGAGAATAATGGAGTATAAAAATAAGAAAAAAATACCACCAATAAAAAAACAAACACAATTTTTTTTTGTCAATTTTAATAATGCGTCTGATTTTCTGGATATATTTATGTCACTATTTATTTATTATGATATTAACTTCCTTTATCCACATTTTTTCGAGTATATCATTTTATTTGACCATCACAGTAAGTGGTAAATCAACCCATTCAAAGGTATGGGATGAAGTTTGCCGTTTTAAAAGTGTAAATTATTATTTTACTTTTGAATAAATCTAGTCTAGTTTTTTTTTATTTATAAATCTTCACTAATACTACTAAAAATAATTTTAAGTCGAAGGCCTTACGTACCATTTTCTGTTTTTTTTTTGTTTATATATCTATCTATTTGACCATTATAATTTTTTTTTAATTTTTAAAACTAATAAAGAGGTAAAAATCGACCAATTGTTAAAACATTAAAAACCAACAACTCCTCTCTACCACAACATATGATAAAGAACCCAACAACCTATTTTTATTAATACATTTTAAAACTTTTTAGGTTATTTTATACTAAATTAATAGCTGTATTTAAAAATAGCGTTTTTGCGCATGAGTATCACATACCTTTTAGCAATAGATTTACTATAATTGTTTTGTAAGTATGAAATACAAGAAAATAAACTATTTTCAAGAAATAAAAATAATTTTCTTCATAAATCTTACTCTTCGTATAGTGACATTTTATATTTTTATTTCAGGCTGTTCTATATTTTCTTATAAAATTTTATTTTTCTGCAGTACTTGCCTATTTTACCTGTCGCTAGTCAAACCACGCCCTTTATTTGTTGTTTTAGCCCAAGCCACGCCCCCGTCCTCGCACCGAGTGCGAACTATTCGCCGACAGTCGTCGATGGACGCCCATCAACAGTCGTCAGCCCCGCCCCCAGCAACTACAAGTCAGGCCCATTCAAGCGCGCCGCTTTCTAGCAGTACCAGCTACTACACAAATAGTCCAAGTCCCCCTGTACCTCAATGCGAACAGCCACATGGTGATGAGGTAAAAATACGAACGCCCATTATTTTTATCACACAAAATTTACTGTACTTTTAATTTATTTTAGGTTTTGGTCCCAGTGGATGCAGGTGGAGGGCAACCTCCTCCTCCTCACGCCTCTCCCCACTCTTCAAAATTACCCCAACATTCCGAAAAAGACGGCGAAATGCTGCAAATAAGCCACTCCCATTTAGACGCTTTATATAGTCAGTTAGAAATGTTAAGTAAAAAGGTCGAAACGTTAGAAAGTACACTTGGCAACGATGTCAAGGCTATCCTGGCGCTGTTGCAGGGCGATCAGCAGGTTGCTGCGATCGGGCAACAGTGCTCAGGTTCTGCGCAGACGCAGGGATGGAGTATAGGAGAAGTTGCGGTTATAAAAACCGCAGAGGTGAGTGTTATTTTTTATAATAACCATTTATTTCTCTAAATTAAACCAAACTTATTTTTGACTCCAAAACTGTGTTCTAGACCCTTGAGTCAGTTAAAAAGGAGTACCAACAAGCAGGGTTTAATATTTTTTAAAAATATATAATAATATTAATAGTAACAAGCAATATTTTCTCTTACTCGAACCAAATATATTTTTGACCCTAAAATCGCATTCTAGACCCTTGGGTTAGTTGAAAACGAGTACCAACAAGCCTAGGTACATTTTTTTGAAAACCTATAATAATTATACTATTTTCTTTAAGATTCCTGAATATGAAAACTTAATATTAGAAACATCATCAAGCCGAAGTAGAACAACTTTCCAACGATCAGTGAGTGAACCTAAACCCATAAGCAGATCGCATCATTCCCAAGTGTTACACAGGTATTAAAAAAAATATTATAGTAAATGTCCCTTTTACATATAAAAAACATTTTCTTTATTAGATTTGCATCGTTTAACAAAGCTTTCGACTTCGATAAATATCAGGATCCCTCGTGGGTCGAATGCCTCATCACCAAAGACAAGGAATTAAAAGACGAAAAAATCGCCCCCATAGCTAAATTAGAATCCTTAGATGAATTAGATTTGGTAAGTAACTTTTCTTTGCACTCTCCTATCTTAAACTAAGTTTTCTGAAGGTCCAGGAAAATTTGGAAATTCGGCAACACTGTATTGTTACCTATACTTTTGTTTTTACTGATTGTTTGTTACCTACGGCAACTACGCTTAATTAAGGGTTCGTCAAGTGCTGAGTTCTTGAAATTTTTCCCACAGAACAAATTGATAATATCATGGCTTATCTTGCACATTGTTTGCATCGATATTAAATTAGTCAAAATATTAATCATTAATTTTATTACAGGAATCCCCCTTGGTAGTCCAACCAAAAAACCTAAAAAGAAGCTACCGTAGAAAATTCTAGAAGAGTAAATTTCGCGATTTTTTCTTTGCCAAAATAAAAAGAAACTCAATGCAAGAGGTACATTATCACCAAATACTCGTAGAGTATATTATGAAAGAAAGATGACGATTTGGCAACAACGCGCGAAGAATGTCAAAGCGGTGTTGCCAAACTGCGTAAAATATATTTATAGTCAGGAATATAGGTTGCGTCCAGATTTTTGTTTATTGATACAAATATTAAATAAAACTGGACTTATTATCAATAAGATCAATATATAACGGGTAATTACACCTATCTCCTGACCTATAATATATTTACGAAGCCAAGGATCGTTTAGATAAGTATAAATACATACTTACATGAAATGTATTGTCCAAATTGTTGGACGCAGCTTTTTTATAGACTGTTTTAATTATAATAACCAAGATAAAACTATTCTAAGTAAGAAAAAAATGTTTAAAATAAATACAAATAAGTTAAATTTGTATTTATTTTGTTATAAAAAAGAGGGTACTGATGCTCTTAAAGTATTGTTACATGAAAGTGAGAATATTTTTAATTATTAATAATGAATATCTTATAAACAATTAAGAATTGGTTGATTACGAATATTTTGATGGATCTGAGTACCGTTTTTTTAAAGTATTTTTTTAAAACGTAATTGTTATTATAAAACAATTGAAGAGCCACAATGTAGCTTATTTCCCAATTCATCTTTAAATAATTTTTTTTAATTTTAATTTTTAAATTTTAATAAGTCACTGGCCGAGGGTGAGCTTCCAGAAGTCTGGAAGGAAAGCTTTATAATTCCTATTTTTAAATCAGGGGAAAGGGAAAATATAGAAAATTACAGAAGTATATCTAGACAGTCCGCAATTCCAAAGCTTTTCGATAGTATTTTCTACGATCAGCTTAGTTGGAAGTGTGGGAGAATGACTGGGGGAGTCAGCATGGTTTTGTGAATGGCAGGGGAGCGATTACAAATTTGGTGTCATATGAGACCATTCTGTTGAATGCGTTGGAGCAGGGTTCTCAGGTAGATTCGATCTACACTGACTTCTCCAAAGCATTTGACAGGGTGAATCATAGGTTGCTTATAGCTAAGTTGCGGGCGCTGGGTTTAAGTGATCGATCTGTACGCTGGTTCCGAAGTATGCTTGTAGGTAGAAGACAAAAAGTAAAGATTGGTAATTTTGAATCGGAGTGGATTGAGGTAACGTCAGGTGTTCCTCAAGGGGGTCATTGTGCTCCAATATTATTTAATTTGTTTCTGAGTGATTTGGACAGCTATTTGAACAACTGCCATTTTCTGCTCTATGCTGATGACTTGAAACTGTTTCGTGTGGTTGAGAGTGAGACTGATTCCAACATATTGCAACAAAATTTAACATCCTTTTATAACTGGTCAGTAAGAAATGACTTATCACTTAATGTAGTAAAATGTTGCTGTACAAGTTTTTATAAAAAAACAAGAAAGTAGATCAGAGATATACAGTGGGAAATAACCTATTGGAAGAGGTAGAAATCATTAAGGACTTGGGAATATTTTTTGACTCACATATTACATTTAGAGAACACTGCAAGCATATTGCGGGGAAAGCTTTACAAATGTTGGGTTTTATCTTGAGGGTGGGTGCGGATTGGTCAGTGAATTCACTGCGTTTACTGTACTGTTCTCTTGTGAGATCTCACATTGAATATGCATCTATGATATGGTCCCCTTTTTATAATATCTATAAAACCCAGTTAGAGAATGTTCAAAAAAAAATTGTGAAGTATTGTGCATTTAAACTGAACATGCGAGATAGGGTCGAGGAAGTCTCCTCTCATCTTAACCTGCCACCTCTGGAGGTTAGAAGGGCGGTTAGTGATTTGTGTTTTATTCACAAATTAATCTATGGAAACATTGATTGTCCGGTACTTCTTGGGCAAATTTGTTTAAAAATCCCTACTCGATCGCTTAGAAGTAATCAGCTATTTTCAGTTCAATTTCATCGGACTAACTATGGTTTTCATGCTCCAATCTCACGCTCCCTAGCATATTTGAATGCTCATCCTAGTATAGATCCTTTTGGAAGCTCACTTAATCTCTTTCGAAAGCAATGCTTCAGATCACTATTAAGTGGTTAATGTAAGTGTTTATTTGTAGATTCTATAACTGTGATTTTCTGATATATGTATAAAGTAATTTTATTTTATGTTTTATAATTATCTTTTAATATCTTATGTATCTGTAAGAAATGTTATAATGGGGTATCCCGTATATTGCTTAAATAAATAAATAAATAAATAAATTCTAAATTTATGCTGCAAACTCTGAATTTAAACTTTGAATTCCAAATTTAGGCTGGTCACTTTCAGTGGCAGGTTGCGGGTCTAAAAACAGGTGTAGTGCAGGAAGGGAAAAAAGCACATTCACCATTTAAGCAAAATTGAAAATACTTAACTATCAAAAGTCTAAGTAAAAAGTCCTAATATCTAAACTTACCTAAATTTTGTACACCAAATCAATCCTTCTATCTTTTAATGCAGCAAATTTATCAATTATATATTCATAAAACGGTTAAGTTTTTATCAGTTCCTGTAGAAGCTTCTTTTGAATTGAAATATTGGCCAAAGATAAAAGTCTATCTTGGGATATAGTGTTTCTTAAGAAAGTTTTTAAACGCGACAAGAAAAACTCCGTTCCACTGACACGCTTGTCGACGATATCGTTAAAATTAGCGAAAAAAGTTTATACGCCTCGGTAAAAATGTCTTTATTTGCGCCAACTTGTTTTACTAACTGCTGCTTAGCAAATAATAGATCTAGTTTATTGTTGAGCCTCTAATTTTTGGAAATGATTCGGCATATATCTCCAATAAATTTTGAAAAGAATCAGTGGGAAAAGTTTGGTTATACTGGTTAAACTTTGCAGTATCAGCAAGACAAAGAAATTGTAGTTTGTAACAATCTTCGAATCTTACTTCCATTTCCATCAAAATATGATCTAATATTTCATAGAGAAGTGCTCTGTACTGTCCTTTAATTTCTTCCTGTGAAAAATCACTGTCGCTAATAACACTCAAACGGAAACAATCGAAATAATACGTGAAAACCAACGAAACGACCAAAACCTATACTATCTTTTTAGGGCTAGCTTTTTACCAAGCAATACACCTGATACTCCCACCCGCGATTCTGGCCACCGGCAAGTATAGCGTTGTCATGGCAACGGTCCGTTTTATATTTGCAATACACTTGTCGCGTTGCCGAAAGAGGAGGAAAGCGACTCGCGCCAGCGGTTAATTTATATGCTAGATTTTTCATGGCGAATTTTAAAATAGGAATAGAAATGAGAAAAATGAATTGACTAAAATATGTTTTTTTATGTTTTATTATTTATTTTTGGTGAAGTGGAACTTCACTTACTACACCTGAATAGCCGCCACTTGTCACTTTAAACACTGGATTTATACTTTAAACTTTAAATTTAGACTTTAAATCACAAATTTTTAACATTAAATTCTAAATTTATATTTTAAACTTTGATTTTAGTCTTTGATATCTAAGCTAAACTTTAAATCATAAATTTAAACCTGAAATTTTAAACTTTAATATTTTCTTCGATCTCCAAATTTAGATTTATTAAATTTAGCCATTAAAGAGTATCGAATATTATTTATAACATACTGTAGTTATTTTAAGCCCCTAAGAGATTTAGACTTCTTTGTTGAGGTGTCATGCCTAGACAACTCCACAAGGTGTTGTCAGATTGTGCATAATTTCCCCGACTTGAGGAATAAGTAAATTTGTCAACGTTGCTCTTCGGTACAATACACATTTCTTAATAGCTAAATAATGTGAGAAGTGAAAAAAATTACTTTGAAAAATGCGTACTCTGTGAGTAAGAAATTAATACAGAAACCAAAAAAATCCGTCTTATATAACTTAAAATTAAAATAAGCAGTTTGTGCGACTGCCTAGAAGTTAAATAGTAAAAAAGACACAAACATAAGTTTTTTCCATTACAAAATTATTTGTTAAAATTTCTATTAATTTGTTTTCTATGAAATACGTCTAGCTTTCTGATAATATGTCGCAATTCTAAGATTAACTAACCCATGTTTTATTTACCTTACATTTAATGGTAACTAAAAAGTATTGTTTAATTATTTCGAGGAGGCTAGATCTGGCAAGTAAGTGGGACATTAAAAATCTTTTTTTTAATCCGTGTTTTTTCGTTAGTAGCTTATAGAAACCTATAATTTTGACTTCCAATATCTATTTACTTGTTAGTCTTTTTTATCAAAATTAATAACAAATAACAAACTAACTACCAAAAATCCAAGTTTTTTAGATTTAAATTAGTACTTGTAACATACTACATACTCCTCGTAGAATATCAATACTTTTTGGTCGCACCCCGTATGTCATAGTAAGTACGCAAATGTACCTACGTTTTAAATACTCGCTGTTAGTGCAAGTGTAAATGTTAAGTTTGTCGTTTTTGTTCTTTTAAGAATGATTGGTAATAGTTCGATATAGCGGTGTTCGCTATTATAAGAGATTTTTGAAAAATTCTTTTTAGGGCGTTTCTATAGGTCGATTATGACACAAATCTATGTGCGCGTTTCCCAAAATCCATTTCTATAATTTATTATTAATAAAAATATATTACGGGACGGTGGAGTGAACAGGGGTGCTGGGACGAAACAGTAGAAATCCTACATTAAACGCCCAAAAACAGTATTTCACAGTACACACCGCACTTTCTGTTTACAAAAATGTCCAAAAAATTGTTTAAAAAAATTAAAAATAAATAATAGTTCAACAATTCCGCCATGACTGTCACTGCATAAAAAAGAAGAGTTTGCAATAGAACTGTAAATGTCTTGCGATGTTGCCAAATAAAGTGAGAAAGTGTCAATAGCTTAAAAAAAAAAGAAAGATACAGGACAAAATTCATATGAAAAATTAAGTTATTCCTTCTTCCTATTATATTTTGTAAAGAAAAAAGGAAAATACCTAAACATAAAGAAGGAGGCATTTCTACAAAAAATGCCATTGTTTCTCATGAAAATGTGGATAATCCCCGAAATAGGCTTGGTGTTAATTCTTCATAAGAAGTTTGGCAACGCTGCTTCTATCAAGACTGTCATTTTTATAATGACGAACTTCATGTTATCAGCTGACCAAAATGAATTTTCCTTTTTTAATTAAATGGCGGACGAGATATATGTGTGGGATAGTTTTTCGAAAAATTTAATACTTTTCAAAATTAATTTACATTTTTCATGTGCCCCGAGTGCAGTGTATTAATGTTTTCTTGGATTTGACGTTGGATTTATGCTGTTTTGTCCCCACCCAGCACCCCTGTGCCACTCCACCGTCCCGTAAATATGTTTTTATTAATAATAAAGTATAGAAATGGATTTTGGAAAACGCGCACACAGATTTGTGTCATAATCGACCAATAGAAACGCCCTGAAAAAGAATTTTTCAAAATCTCTTATAACAGCGAAAACCGCTTTATCGAACTATTACCGAATGTTTCTTGTAAAATAATGAAAATAAATCATACAATGTTAATTTAAATAAGGAAATGATATGGTGTCCTTTTTAACAGATAAATCTGTACAAAAAAATTATTTTAAGAAAATTTTTGAAGTGTTCCTCTATATAAAAAAGTAAGTGTGGCAAAATATATTGTAAAAAACTTCGTTCTTCTTAAAAATATTTTACACACAAAGCCAGTTTGTCCAGTCTTGGACCCCCTAGCATTTTTATACTTCTAATTTATTTAGAAAAAATTTAAAAGGACTAATTTAAAGTGTTGCCCATGTTGATTTTAATTTAGTTTAAAAAAAAGTGAGTTCATGTATGTGGCTAAAATAAAAAAATACCAAAAAATTGAAAAAACAGTGTTAATTTATAAATAACGTTTATTGAAACAAAAATTACCTGTATGACAATACAAAAAAAGAAAATACAGCTAATACTCTGTGGGCCCTCCCCTACTTCTGAGTAATGAGCTTACACGTCTGGGGATGGAAATGATTAAATTCATAATTTATTCCTGCGATATGCGGTCCCATTCTTCTACGGCGGCTACCGCAAGTTCCTCTTAGGTTCTAGGTGGTGGATTGCAAATGTGGATAGCTCTGGAAACAATATCCCACAGATTCTTAATTGGATTAATGTCTGGGAAATTAGCTGGCCACTCTAATCTGTCGACTTCTTCAGCATTAAGAAGCTCCTAAACTTATCTGCCTCGATGTTGTCTGGCGTTATCATCCATGAAAATGAAATTCTCTCCAGCTTCATGGCGGAAGGGAATGAAAATTGGCCTAATAAAATTTTCCATGTAAATTTCGCTAGTCAAATTTTGTTGTATGCGAATTAATAGGTTTCGACGGTTGTACATTATTCCCGCCCCGAACATTACTCCTCCCCTTGATAAGGAACGTCTTCAACACACAACAAGGGTAGTTAAGTCTTGACTGACGCACTGGCTCTCTCCATACCCTTTGACGATGGTCATCACTGACCAGACCGAATCTTGATTCGTCAGAGAAAAGAACTCTTTCCCACTGGGCTAAAAGCGATTCCCATTCCCAATGGTTTCTCACCCACTGGTGGCGGGCAGCACGGTGTCGAGGCAATAAAAGAGGTACCCGTAAAAATCTTCTGGCCCGTAAATTTGCGCTGTGAAGTCTTCTGCGAATGGTATTGGTGGAAATTACGCGGGTAAACGTACCTTGGAAATGATCTTTAATGGCTGAGACCGTTGCGTTCCGATTTCGGCGGGTAAATTGGATAACATATCTGCCCTCCCTTTCGGTAGAAACACGTGGGCGTCCACTACGAGGCAATATTTCCACATTTCCAGTTTCTTGATACCTGTTGATGATTCGACTCACAGAAGATCTGGAATATTTAAACTGGCTGAAATATGCTGATTGGAAAATCCAGATTCATGCAAAGCAATTATTATTGCTCTGTTATAAACAGAAATTTCACGTTCTGGCATTATCAGGTAAAACCAATATAAACTTTGCGTATTTAAAAATGCAAATAAACTAAATAAAAGTAACTAAACAATTTCAATCTCGCAAAAACCACAAAAACTCTTATCTTCAAATAAGTATGTGATCTTTTTTATTTCGTAAATAAAAGAATATTTTTATCTGATACTAGAAAACATGTAGGATTCTCCACTGGAAAGCCACTCTGAAAACGGTTGGAGAACCATAACCGAAACATTGTGTATAAATTACCCAACTAAAACTACTGAAAGTCAAATATGTTTAAGTTGTTAAAGCCACACTATTTTTACCTTAAAAAAAAGAAAAAATAAACAGGGTTGCTTCAAAAACAATCTGTAATTATCGTGTATGTATAAAAATTGACAATTAACATGTGATATCGCTAAGTTTTTTTATTATTAAGTAAGTTAACAATGCGCATAACGTACGCGCAATATTTTGTGATATTTTTTCCTTCTCTTTCTGACACGTATTACCTCCTATATTTCCTATACCTCTCCTTGTTTATCTTGTATATTAATATCTTTACTTATGCTACAATTTTTAGGTTATCTTAATTTAAATATTATTTAATTATCAAATTGATTGTATATATCAAATAATTGTACTAAGGGAGTTATTTATTGGCTTCCCTGTACATTTTACAGAAAAAATGTGAAATAACTTTTTGAAGAGAATAATCTGACAAACCTTCGTGCCAAGTTTCAAAAAACTGTTAATAAGCGAATCTTTAATTATTCAATTAAATGTAATAATTGAAAAATTACTACATTTTCGATTCATGTAAGACCAAAAGACAGTTGCCACCAGCCAAACATAATTTTCACTTGTATTACTACTAGTGCTAAATTTATTTTCGGAAATTTTTAATAATAATAATATTTTGAAAAATTATCCCAAGCCGCAGGCGAGGGAGAATTTTCTTAAAATATTCATGGCCGGAAAAAATTTCCCGGAATAATTTAAGCACGTGTAGTATTCGGTAAGAAAATTTCACACCAAGTTTGTGTTAAATAATATTCTTTTAAATGAATATTTGTAACTTTGACACGAGCTTTAAAATTTTACTCTAAAATAAATATTTTCCATTTTACCAATTGTAGTTTCAAATATATGTAATTTTAGAGCTTATCATTGTTTATTCTTTTATATTATATATACCTTATATTACTACAGTTGGTAAAAATAGTTTATTTTAATTTTTTCAGACCCATACCTTGCTTTCGTTTGCTCTTCACTTATGTCTATTACTTCAGTCTTATGATATAATTTTCCTATCTGTAGTTGTATAAAATTGTCATTTAGGTTCTTAAATCTTTACATTATTTTATATTATGTTACGTCTGAAATACTACAACTGGTACAAAATAAACATTTTCTATAATTATGCATGTGAATGACAGACATGATGTTAAAACAAATTCAATCATTATGTCAAAAAATTTCCACTAGAATTCGCTCCAGGGTACCCCAGGCAGGAGAAAAACATTTCCGATAAATACTTGTGTTGTCATGGTAATGCAACCAAAACTACACATTTGATTGGTCAGAAAACAGTGGTGTGGAATTTTCTTTTAAGTTTTGACAGTCACTGATTTATTGACAATTTTTTTCATGTCAGTGACAACAAACAAATTTGGTAATTTTGCAGTTACATGTAATTGAGTAATTCTAGTTTCGCTTATTTATTTTTTTTCTTTAAACTTTGCACGAGGTTTTGTCATAATGATTTCTTTAAAAGTGATCTTACATGTCTTCTGTAAAATGTACAAGGAGCCAATAATTAGGCCCCTTAAAATTTACATGGGATTTTCTACGTTCCGCTCGGCGACGAACCACCTGGTATAATATCTAGATTTTTGTTTGGTTATTATTTTCGTCTATACAGGGTGGTCATATTCGATACGGTCTGTAGCTGGATAGCTGTAGGGTTTAAAAAAAAGTAAATTGAAAAACATATAGGGGTCGAATAACACCACAGTATATACAGGGTGTCCCAGAAAAGTGTGACGTATCTTGATCTTGATATGACCAACGTATGATACGGCAGACTTTTCATAATGGTATAACAAATTTTGAAGCTAAAAGGTTAAACTATTATTAATTTAATTGCATTCTCTGCATTAAATAAATCAAATATTACAAAAACAAATAAAATTAAACACTTTGTATTGTTAATAAACTTGAGATATTTTTTATGTAGATTCTAAAACCGTCATAAATTATAGGAGTTGCCAGTGAAAATAATATAACTTTAATACGTTACCCTATCCGACCTCTAAATGTTCCCCTATTTACTTTTTTCGAAAACCCAATTAGAGTAAAATCCCGTGAACGGCAGACCTTCGTCATTTTGTAAAAGCCTGAAAGTTCGTCAATGCATGTCTCCCAACATAGGTAGAAGCGATAGGGAGACTATGAAGTTTGACTCATAGTGACTTTGGCAAGTACCAGGTACCAAAAGTTAATTAATTGAAACATAACTTTCATCAGTTTTGTTAAAGCTGAATTTTATATA